>JAGXCT010036477.1:858-69461 GCA_022495035.1 Philopotamus ludificatus | reverse complement strand
CTTCTATCGTTTCTATGTCGCATTTATCGCAAAATGCGATAATCACGTATCTCTATTCATTTCTTAGGGTTAGGTTTCTTCAATAGCCTTTTCCAGACAATCATATTACTCGCTGTAGCTTGTCATACTCTCAGATTTTGATCATGACGTTTCTCAGCCATTTTCGAGGTCTTCTTCTTCCACTGCGTTCCTGAACCGTAATCAGAAAAGCCTGTTTCTTCACAAACTCATCGCTTCTCTGTCATATATTTCCATATTTTTTTAAATTGTCCTTGAGAGTCCATCGACCATCTGAACAACTACTAGGAATCTGTCCCAAATATCAACACCGAATGTATCTAACATATCTTCAGCAATTTGCAAAACATATTTCTGTCATACTCTTCGTCTTTTCCTATATAATATTGTTTAATAGTGCGTCCAATTTCAAGCTTGATTCATCTAGATTCCTAGAAAATGTATAAGGCATGTATTTTAGCTTGTCTAGGCTTAGTCTGAGAGACTTAGACTTCTCCAACTCTCTATTTTTATCCTCATTTTAGTCACACCGATCCTGATGGGGATGATATCGTCAAAGTATCTAGTTTTATTGCTTACAGATTATGATGAACTATAAGACTTGTATGCTTATAAGTAATTCATCTGATTTTCTCGTACACTCATATTTATATTAGAGTTCACAATGATTCTATACGATTTTTCCTTTATTGGTACTTTGCAGTGGAAGACGACATTCTTCGTCATCGATGTTTCATGTTTAAGGAACGTGAACATGGTGAGTCATCGATAGGACGATCGTTATTTATTTCTCTTTCGATTTAGCAGTCCAAAGGGCTACTACGTGGATGCAGCCTGTCTTTAATTTAATTTGGACTTGTATCTTTCCAAACTATTCTAATCCACTTTTACGCACCTGTTCGATGAACTATAGCTTTCTGACCAGGCATTTATTTTGCAGTTATTTTTTATGGCTCAAGGCGACATCGATATCGATATAAATAAGTGCATATATTGAAATCTGATTGTGCTCCAGAAGATAGTGTGTCATGATTTAATTAGGCGCGTGTTGATTGGTCGAGATGGAATAGAAAGTCAACTGATCATCGAGCACTATTGAAAACAATCTATTGAGTCGTCTTTGAGTAAATTTTTTTTTATATATTTGGCACGTTATTGTTAATATTCGAGTAGTATTTATCTCGGTGTTATTTCAATTTTATGACAATTTTCACACCGACAAATCTGTTTGCACAGCGAGACACAATAAGTAAAAGTGACTCGTGTGCGAGCCGACTGAACAACTTTCCAGATCAGGTCTCGCCAGGTGAAATTAATGCGAATAGGTATGGTACAGTTTCCGCAAATGTGTCATGGTCCGCGCCGAGTGAGACCTTGGCCATAACAATTATTTCGACGGCAGTGTCGATCGTCGTGTTCCTAGCGCATGGTCGGGAATAGCGCCATTGCGACTGTTGCCTTTTTAATTTTGGCCAGAGTAAATTTGCTCGTTTGAAATTGAAATTAGTTTTCCGGAAACGGTTAGATTGAACGGTAAAAGGACAATGGCGACCGCGCGGATTATTGTCGACTGAAAATTACAACCTCATCTGGATGAAAAAAAAATAATGCCTAACGGCTAAATCGTTCTTTTTTGCTCGTTAATTTTGGATTCCGTTGATCGTGCCGCGTGTGCATTATCCAGTGACATTATTTACAATGTACCGACGATGATGATGTAAATATTTGGAGACATTTGGTACGGTCTGTGGACAACGAATGCAAAGAGGCAATCATCAAATTATGTTTCTGCGGTCGAATCTTCTTAACGATTCGTATGAAATTGCAACATTTACTGCAACGTCAAATAGACTAGAATTAAATAAATGCGATTATGTTTAGACTTCTGATTGCAAATTATGCCATTTTTTAAATGGAACTTACGCTAATATAGGGGTTTTAACTGGAGTGTTTGATATTTTTCTTTACTTGAAATATTCCAGTTATCGTAATCCAACTGCATCAATCTTCATGTGCTAAACCTTGCACTTTATCTGAGATGATTCACTTTTTATTTCTAAAATATTATTATTATCTTCAGCATCGATGCTAGGTGTCGTCTGAAGAGCGTGACCATGGCGAGTCTGTATCGAAACGTTCCTCCAGCCCTCTTTCAATTTATTGATCTCAAGACCTGCTATAGTATATCTTTGATTTGATCTGGTCGGTCGTTCCTTCCCACTGGTTTTCCTCTCATCTTCACGCCACATAACTGAAAAATCAAATAATCCTTGATAATCTTATGGACGAATACTTTTCGATGATTATCATATTACATATTTTGATCCCAAGAAGAAAAAGCGTTAAATATTCGATTTAAGCTATAGCGGTCGGTTGTTTTGTTGCTGTTTCTTTCTAACATATTCCGTCTCGGTCACACCATGTGTCAAGCAACCTGGTTTGCTTTATTTTCGTGGTCGACGATTCTTCAAAACTCCAGTTATATAATTAATGATACCGAAAATTGTACTATTAATATATTTTTTTAGCAATGATGATCGTTTGTTTTGTATCTGTATTTTAGCACTTAACCTAGCCGTGCCGATGGGGTATATTGGGGACCCCAAGTTTTTGATTTTTCTCGAATTACTCTTTTAATATAAATCCTATATGTCCCAAACTTGTTTTTTATCGCTCCGGATGCGAGCGAGAAAAAATATCGCCCATACGGAAGTACGAGTGAAACTACATGTGACGAGCCGGTAGCGGCGGAACATCATCGAGTTCACGCCTCACTTCTATCTAAATATATATAAAAATACAAATTATGAAGGATATCATGAATAACTATTTTTATTCTTAGAATAATCATTTTTTTAGCATTTTAAGGTCAGATACTGATAAAGAATTCATTAATATCTTGATTTTAAATACTGGGGCTCAAGTCAAGAATTGATAAATTCTTCGACAATACTTTGCCATTTGTTTTAAAAGTGGATTAATATACGCGTAATCCCGAATAACGAGAAAAAACGATTGCACAACTTTAATTACAAGTCAGTCAAAGATTAGAATAATATATTATCATCATAATTGAAATATGCCGCGAAAAAAACCAGGGTTGTACAGTCAGCCCTCCTATAGCGTTTCCTCTAAATCGCTGCTTTTTACAAAATTCCTGTCAACCAAAGAGAATTGACTTTATTTCGCTCGGCAATGTATTATAGATTTACGAAATATCTAAATTGACGTTAAAAATATTATAATTTTGTAGAAAACGGCGATTTACAGGAAACGTTATAGGAGGATTGACTGTATAATCTTTTGTTGCCGCCCTCTTCTAACACATTCTGTTCCGGTCACACCATGCACCAAGCGAAATTTAAATTACGTTTTAAATCAAATTTATGATAACGATTACATAATCAGTTTTTATATTATTTTCATGAAAAAAAAATCATTATCATAAATGATAGTCTACTGAATAAAGATTTATGCCCATATTATAATAAATCCTAGCTCAATAAATATATTTGAGACATTGAATAGCATATTTAACCAATTTAGGTCACGAAAGACGTCGTCGATGGCTGAAAATTGCTATATCGACATTTCGAATGAATAATGAACCAATTTTATTTTCATCGCCGCTGAAAATGGAATGCATTAAAAAATTTCATCTCAACAATGTGGTGTACGTCATTGATTCTCTTTGTCGATATTTTTAAACCATTTTCGAGACGCGAAGCATTATTTTAAAAATGCAAATTGTAAAGACTGCATTTATTCAGCAAAAAGAGTTTAAAAAAAATATATAATGAACCAGACGAAAGTAATTTAGAGAGAACAAGTCAAACGGCTTGAATGAATCACATCAAAGATGCAAATAAATGCACAGCAGATGCTGATGCACACGAGCACAGGGTGCCCATACTTAGGATGCACACATTTATTAATCAATTATGTTATTATTATTACTTGTGTGAAAGATATATATGATTTCCGTTTACCGTTATAAAATATATTGCCAAAACGTTCGCAGAGAAAAAATCTGTTAGATTAACTCCTGCAAATTTAAGATCGGATCGTTTAATAAACAGTTTGATTGCGAAAATTAACTGTAGTAATAATGATACATGGATTGTAGTAATACCAAATTGAGCTGTCAAAACTATCGGAATAAAATTAATTGCAGTTCGTTTCGGCTAATTTTTTAATGTAATAGGAAATGTAACAAAATTTGCGAGTTCATTACTCACGTTATAATGCGGCTATGGTTGTGTGGCCGGAGGAAATGTCGAAAACACAAATTTCAGCATAATTGTGGTATAAACGATTTGTGAAAGCGAAAATGTACACTATGAAACTTTTTGCATAGGGCAATTTATCTCATATTCCATACATAATTTTGCAAAAGCGCCTGGACGCAGTAATAAATTAACTTTTTTGCATGCACGCGACCGGAAGAAGAAAGAAAGGAAGGAGCGCGGCACGTGACGTAGTCACTTTGAGTCGGATCATAAATTACGTATAGGGTTTTATCTAAAAGTGGAATAAAATCATATTTATTATATATCCTATTGTTCTAGCCGTTTCACCATAATCATAAATAAAATATGTAATACGCTCGAATAGATATCATATTGATTGAAGTAAGAATTATAGTTCTTTTCCCCCATTATTCATAATAAATTACTATGTATTCCGATCATAAATATTTATTATGTAGTACATAAATTAATAATATTCTTAGAAGGGAGAAAAAGTTGGGACAATATTGTGGTATAGGTAAGAGATCTATGATGCTTAATCATTGTAAATAAATCATTCATTTATTCAAAAATATACGATCTGCCATTGACCATATTGAGTCACTGAAGCGTTCTGAAAATATTTTTCAGCTCATATATACTCAGCATGAAAGATATAATCATATTAAATATTATGTTTTGACATTATTTATATGTATATCCAGTGGAACCCCGTATTTACGTGCCCAGAATTCTCATTTTCCCGCTATTTACGTACATTTTTTACAATCCCGTTTCGTTTTAATTTTAAATTTGATTGAGAAGCGAATATTATTTTTTTTTTCTCTCAAAACTGTACTAGTGATCTGCATCTGTTTTAAAAAATATTTTTTGATAAACTCTCCATAATTTAAATTTCTCCAAAATGTCTGACTTTATTCATTGTCCATAGACGAAGAAAACACAAAAAGCATGGACTAAAATACCATTTCAATGATGAATCTTGGTGTATCTCGAAAAATTTAACTTTGCAGGAAAGTCAAATAACATATAAAACAATAATAATTCTTAGCCGATCCGTCATGGCGGCTCGAAAACAACTGCGTCATCCTAAGGGGGTCTATTAATAATGGAAAATAGACCCCAAGCATTTTAAGTCAAGATATTGATGAAGAATTTATAAATATCTTGATTTTTTTAAGAATATTCTACGAATAAAAAGTTATTCATGTTACGCTTCATAATTTGGTAAATATTTTGGATTTTTCACCAATCAATATGACGCGTAAATAACAAGCGCACTCGGTGATGTTCCGCCGCCGAATCTCGCAGTACGTGTCAATCGCACTTGGCACATCGTACTAAATGCGAGCGAGAAAAACTGCGCCCGTGGCAACAGAAATGAATATTTTTGGGTTTTTTTTATCGCAATTATTGCAGACAATAAAGGAAAATTATTTTGTATAATATTCGGCTAGGTTTAACTAAAAGAAGTAGAGCCGTAATTTAGATATTTTTACAATATCTTACGTTTAATGGTAAAAAACCTAAAAATTAGAACGCAGTATCCTATTTACCGTATCGTATATTTTTGAAATACAGTAAAATTGCTATTCTGCGTCGATATATGTTCAATATATATGTATCGAAAAAGTTAGTCTACTTGAATCGCTTGTTGACGATCGCTGATAATACAATATGAAATGATATTAACCATTTTTAACAGCTATGGGAATTTACATAAATACAAATCCCTATCTAAATAAATTTTACACAAAGCTTCCAGTACGGGTTGCAAGCGTAAATAAACAGTTGTCACGCCGGCGTGACAATAGCTGTTAAAGTGTTAAATAATCGATAGTGAGTCAAACTTGATATGGATACTAACGAAAAGACCCATCGCGTTTAGAAAAACCAATGCATTTGAATATTAGGATGTAGACGATTGTGTGCTTTCGAGATTCTACATTTTTTAATGATATATATGTTTTATTATTTTACTGTTATGTTTTTATGTTTATGTGTGATTGGCGACCTGGGTTAATCTGTAATGCCAATCACGCATTGTTTTCTGTATGATTAATAAATAGACGTTATTATTACAACATATTATTTTATTGAAACTTTGATCATTCGTCTCCATTACTAAGTATAAGCAGAATAAAATGATGGTCGTAATTATTTAATTTTCCAGATTTTGGTCAACTGATTCGTTTTTATCTGATATGCGAAAAGATTAAGAGAGAGCAGCGACGAGTGGTGGTGATTTCGATCAGATCATAATAGATAACGTCACGTATATGGAGGCCTAAATTGCACAATCGGAGACACATCAAAATATTTAATTCCTCTGTGGAATATCCTCAATTATGTTTAACAGTCAAGTGGTACTTTATTCAATTCCACGGTCCGGCTTTCCATCATTGTAAGCTTTTTTAATTAACGAATAATCCTTCAGCGTTCCGTGTTCTACTCTTAAGCTAACGGAAGTAGCAATTACACTCGGAAATAATTGGATAGACGCCGCATTCCGTTGAATTACATCCGTTTTTCGCGATTTTCTAAATAATTTTCCTGTTCTGTTAAGAAATTCGAGGCTGTGCTACAATTTGGCATCGTTTTGTGCGAATAGGGTTACAAAGATGTACTCTGTAATACATGGCATCCAAAGAATGGAGTCTGGGCGTATTTTCGTAAACCTGTTTTGCGATCGGTGACTACTTTTGAGAACCAACTGCCTACTTATAAAGAGGAAATGCGGATACACTGCACCCAATGTGAACCATGTACCAAATTTCTATATAAATGTACATACATACATACATATGTAATGTGAGAGATGATGAAAAAGAGATTGGAGAAGAGTCCATATATGGAAAACGGGACGAAGGAAATGCATTTTTGGGTAACGAGATTTGAAAAAAATCAATAAAAATGAAATATGTTTATTTTACGCTTCAATAATATATTATAATAAAACATTACACGCATGTTTTGGTTTGTTGGTATGATTTTGGGAAGGAGGGAATTTGGGGGTTTAATTTTCCACTATTTACAAGGGAGGTGGTATACACATTCATGGGATAAAAATATATGTTTCAATACCGAATCATTTAAATATATTATATTAAAAACAAATAACACAACAATATAACAGGTATTGTGAAGTAATAATATATAACACACTTTATACAATCGTTCTGCGTAAAAAAATCCACCCGATAATAAAATATAATCAAAAACTCCGTTTTGGGGAAGGAGGAGGGTCAAAAATCGATAGCACAGAATACGAATACACATGTATCATTAAAATCTAAGTGCAAACCATGGCTGGTATAGCTCAGCATTTCCCAAAAGGACCTATCGGGGGGCCTCATGCAAAAATCTTGGGCTATATGTATATACGTACACACATTACATTGGGGTATAAATAAATATTACGCGATATTCCATCGTTATATAAAATTTCGTCTATCAAATTGAATATTCATATCATCGATACTATATGTTCGATTCAAATAACTATAGATTTAAATCGATGCGTTATCACGCATTTGTTCCCAGATACTAAACAGACACACACCCATTTTGCGAAAAACGTGTATGAAAGGTCCGTGTCTGCATAGGAAGTTGTGATCGTGACATATCTATACATTGATTGATAAGAAAAATATAAATGCGTCGGGATTTATCTCGATGGTTCTAATATTTTTTTTCCTAATATATATTCATACATCGTGAATATTTTTTAGAACACGTCGGTGCCCTTAATATATGAATAATACAACTTTAAAGCCATCAATACATCATTTAAGGCTTTTATACGCTTGTTGGACGTTACATTTAATTTTTATATTTGCATAGACGATTGCAATGCTAATTTCGCTTAAAATACACTATATAATTAAAGCCTACTTATATGCTAAAATCATTGGATGGCAAGAAATATATGTATGATATATTATTTAGAGGATTTTTTTATTATTTTTGGGGTAATGTGTGATAGTTTTAGCAATATGTGTGGTAGTATAATATATATATTTTCATACACAAACATTAACACAATATTCATAACACATATAATAATCGATTCATTATTATTTTAACATCATAAGCTTTTGCAACAATTAGCAACAAAAAAAAACAACAATATAAAATCGTTTTTCTTTTATCATCAACGAAATTTTGCTAAATTTTCATAATATATTTTACACCCCATACGATATTTTAAATCAAGTATATTGGATGCACGTCATTTTTATTTATTATTTGAAAAACCCTGTTTTGATTTTAGAAATTAATATCGAAAATTCTTCGGTGGGTTAGAAGAATTTAACTAAATTGAATTTATTGTAATATATAAATGCAATTTTATTCAAAACAAATTTTAGATCAATTCATTAATACCACCTTAATATAAGGAAACATAAATGTAATTCATTTTGATCAACAGAAAAAATAGGCCTTGAATATAGTAACAATTGATTGCAGATATATAATAAACATTAGTATTATTTTTTTTATACATATTTCCAGAACAAAATTAACTGTATTCGTGTATGCAATTGGTAACAAACGTAATTTTAACACTATACAATCAAAAATAAAATTATTAAATAGACAAAAAATATGTTTTGTTTCATATAAAAGATAGTAAGTATACATAGAGCGTCCACAATCATTCGCGAGAATGATTTTTTTAAAAAGCACTAATTAAAATCGTCACTTTGGTATATCGCAATCGGTTACCTATGAATTAATCCACGGGATTTCAAACTCTTCTTTATACAATTGTTACTAAAAAATAATAACGATCGATACGTTCTACAACACTATATTCGTCTATCACGTGACACTTGTCGTATCTGACAAATTACATGAAGATTGCACATATCCATTTTTTTATAACAAGCAGATCTGCTGATGGATCGATTCTAAAATTAATATAATTTTTTTATAGATGGCCGAGTGTTTATCTAATCTTTTTCTTGTTGACTTTGGCTAGTTTTCTTCTTTTTTGTATCATGTCATATAGCGCCTCCATGCCTTCGTGCAGACCGTCGCCTGTTATCGCGCACGCCGGTTGCACGTGCCAAGAGTGGGCGACGCCCTCCTTGGAGCCGTGCCCTCCGCCCCCCAGCTCGTGCAGACCCAGCAGCTTCTCCAACTCTTTCGGCTCTCGGGCGCCGGGCAAATCCTGCTTATTCGCCAAAACGAGAATAGGCACTCCGCAGTTATCCGGAGACTTGGCCGTTCTTATCAGCTCCATCTTCGCCTCCTCCATCCGCTCCACGTCCACCGAGTCCAGAACGAAAACTATGCCGTCCGTGCATCTGGTGTACGACTTCCACAGCGGCCTGAGCTTCTCCTGTCCCCCGACGTCCCACACCAAAAAGTTGATGCCTTTCGCCTTGCCGACTGTGCCTTTGATCTTTTCACAGTTGAAGCCTATCGTCGGCACAGTGTTGAGATACTGGTCGAACTTGAGTCTGTAGAGGGCCGTGGTCTTGCCGGCGGAGTCCAGGCCGAGCATGACCACGTGGAGGGTGCCCTGCGTGTTGGGCAGGGCGTCGAGCAAGCTTGAATTTTTGCCCATGTTAGCACCCATTATTTAGAAACAACAAAAAATCTATACGGATTGCCTTCAATTCACTGACATGAATGAAAGCTACACAAAATTCATGCACATTTCACTCAAATTCGCTGATATTTGTGTCTTGTTCTGGAGATGGCCGAGACTGGTTCTGCTGCGCATGATGAGAGCGACATATCTGAAACGAAAAATAAGAAAATGTTAATAAAACATAATAATTTAATAACCACAAATATCAGACGTTTTCTGCGGAATTGAGAATGAATGCTAATGTGCAAATCTGCATATAGTTCTTCATAGGGAGAAGGAAACAATTAAGGATCTTCACAGAGAAAGGGAAACAATTAAAACATTTCCCAGTATTTAATCCTACTATTAAATGCGGAACAAAAAAATAAGGGACCAGCTACTTTCATTGAGATGCATGACCATATCATTGTTCCCGAAGGGCACTTTCACGCTTTTTGCTAAAGAGTCATAACGGTCACGAGGTCTTATTCTGATAAATTTATGACTTTCGGTCACAGCGTTTAATCCTACATACGACATCACTGAAAAAAATATATAAAATTATTAATGACATCAAAATAAATATACGGAATGAAAAAAAAATATTAGGATTTTTTTATATCCTCTATGGTGCAATGTCCATGTAATTTATCCTAAAATGTGTCATATCTTTATGTAGACCCAAAAAAATCAACCCGGTTCATTTTAACCTATTTTAGTTTATTTCAATGAGTAGCTATTCTCTGGAGCAGGGTTTGGCGAAGCAATTTTAATATGCCCACCGTTCAAATCTAAATTCAAAATTTTAGATATTTGAACAATACATAAACACTAATACAGTCAAGGCGTTTCAAAAAAAAAATTCAAGGCCCAGGGCAACTAATATTTTACCCTTCAAAATTTTAAATAACCACAGGAAGTGGCATTGATTTCTTTCTATTCGTTCTAATTTCTGTCTTAAGGTTAGTTATGAATTTTATTCCGCTTTGAATTTCCCTATATTTTTGTCGTAAATACGTACGAGTTGTCAAGTTGAAGCCCCTAATGTTGCGAGGCCCGAGGCAGCAACCCCTCCTGTCCCCCTCCTCTGATAGACCCTGAGTTCAGTCAACCCTTCTACAGTGCCAAGTATGTTTACGCGAGCGTGTTATATTTTGTTGTTAATCATTGGCATTTATTTCGCGCAGCAATATTTTATATATTTACGAAATATGCATTTTTAGCATTTTGCAGAAAAGGTCGATTTAGCGCTTCTTGCTATAGAGTGGCGTGTGCGTCAGCCCCTCCTATAGCGCTTTCTTCTAGATCGCCGTTTTCAACAAAACGCTAAATATTCAATATCATTTATATCATGAAATAAAGATAAATAGAAAATAAGGATATTTAAAATATGTGAATGGAAAAATGTTTGATGTATTGATTTCATTTAATTAACGAAACACAAATAAAAAACATCCTACTTTAAATTTCCGATAACTGCTCTTGAGACTTTTTTTTGCTCTTGAGATTTTTGACAATTCTGACTTTGCTAAAAACTTTTCCCTGTGTAGACAACAAAATTTATCAATAATAAAACGAGGCATATTATGAGGCATCATTGAAACACTTCACAAAGAAATATGTTTTTTTTTTAAATTCACTAAAAGAACAAATAAATGCATACAACAATAACGAGTATTTTGGGGATAATTTATGATAGTACAATTATGGTGCAGGTTGAATGGGATTTGTGTAACGCATTTAAAAGCATACCTTTGAAGCTCTAATATTTGTCAATAACAGTTAAAAGAAAGCCATAAATAATAAAACCATGGGGATTTTTGAAAAAAAAATCTAGTCGACCAAATACTGTATATCTTTGGACACAAAACAACGGCGTAATGTTCAGTAATATCGTATAATTATTTACACGGGATATTCTCTGCATAATATGAGGATTCTGTATTCGAATCTACATAGTCTAATGTTTTGTTGAACATTTCAGTGAAGTACAATGCGTCGTCGACGGTAAAGTGATAATCTTTGTTCGTGCACGGCCCTTATTACGCGTGAACGTATCGCTTTGAGCAATCATGCAATATCAGTGATATCACAAAATTACACGTCGAGCCTCAAACTATGATTAGCCGCTCGCCAGGCTCCGTTACTTCTCGACAGGTTCAAATGTGAACAAACCAACGGTACACAAGTAACCTGCCATATGTGCTAATGTCAACAGCGACTGCATCTAATCTATATATGGAAAATGCACGTGGGCAGTGCATGGGATGCGCTAGCCGTCGCGGCTCTTAATCCCAAAAAAAACCCACAAAATCGTAAATATTTTGAACAACAGCGTTCAACATTAATTACGCGCGTCGGTATTAATCATCACTGAAATACAATGATAAATGAAAACAATTAAGTTCACAATGTGTGGAAAATTAGCCATGAGAAAGAAAAAATAGCGAGAGGTGCAATTGCCAATTGCGTCACGCGACGAGATTCTCACAGCTTCAATTTAATAATCCGCTTTTAAAAGCGCAAAATATTGATTTCGCCATTACATATTCTATTATATGTTTTTAATAACAGTGTTGCCGTGTGTTACTGTTACAAAATATTTGTGTTACAGATGCCATTTATTTTTTTCGTGAGATACCGTTGATCGTCGCGAATTTAAAACCACGACACGAATATAAACGTCGGAGGGTCATCTCGCCTCGCGCAATTTGTCATCGGGAGACAATCGCGTACTTTTATTTGATCTCTCCTCTGCTCTCCTCGGGGCACAATCAAAGCAAAGTTTGCGCATCAGACTTACTTTATAATAAAATGTTTATGACGGGTCGGAAATTCGCGGATATTGCGAGACCTTGCCAATTACTCGGAGGATCAGTTTCAACTTGTGCTCGGCAATCAATTAATGTTTGTTAATTTAATAATTTAATTACGGTGTTAAAACTTTATTAAAGTTCTAAAACAGATTGTTTATTTTGATGTTTAATAACACGAGTTTTTGGATCAATCAAGTAAAAATCATTAAATAAATGATTTTTTAGACGCAATATATTGCCATTAATAGTATTGCGAAAAATAACTCAATAAATTTATCATGTTGAGCTAAAATATCCAGCTAACAAACTTCTTATTATGATCGATGATGATACTAATGTTTAACCCTTTAACCGCAAGAGAAATTTACATGATTATGTACTCGAATAATTTTGCAAATGCAAAAATGTAGCTAAAACTCGAATTTGTCAACAGAATCGTTTGACAATAGCGGTCAAAGAGTTAAATAATCGATAGTAATTCAGACTTATCGTATCGCACAGGAAATATTCAACACGTTTAGTAAAACCAAATCATCACTAGTATTGACGATTGATAAAAAATATCCATATTTAAGGATGAATAATGAAGAATTACTGTCGATTAGATTCCTAGCGAAGATATTCTAAATAATCAGACTCTTCGTCGACGCCTCGTCTGAAAATCCAGAGAATTATCGATAAGAAAATAATGTAAAATTTGTTTGAAAGAGGGAAATTTATATATTTTTCTTAAGCAATATTTATTTTTAACCACTTAACACATTACAGCCCGTGCACGCGTTTTCGCGGGCTAGCGAACTCTGGGGTTCAGTCCGTTCACGCGTCGTAAACACGCGTGATAAATACAAGGCATATTTACTATTTAAAAAAACCCACCGCTAGCGCGACATTAATTTATCTTTTGACTGCTAAATGGTGACTCACATATTGAATGTCGTATAATATTCCCGATTTTTAGGAAAACATTGGTAAAAATTGGCGCGAAATTAGCGGACTATAATGTGTCAATTATCAGCCTGAAATATTTGATTTAGGTGCTCCAGGTCAGTGATTTTAGAAACAATATAAACTGCATAAAGAGTGGTTAGACATTTAATGTAAGGTGATACAATAAACCCCCCTATAACGTCAAGATAGGTTCCAGGTTATGGGGGGGGGGACGTTATAGGGGGGTAATTTTATTTTTTGATTTAAAGGAGATCAGTGCATCAAAAATTTTAATTTTTAAGCAAATGACTTAACTTGCGCGATGAGCGATATCTTTTGTATTTTGGCTGACGTAATCTTCCCGCAACTTGCGGGCAGGGAAGATCAATGCGACATTTTATTAGTTAATTTTATAAAATTATAAAATATTTTTATGAAAATTCTATTTAACGTTTTAAAATATGTACGTTATAGGGAGGTTTGACGTTATAGGAAAAAAACTGCCGCAAACGTTATAGGAATGTACGTTATGTACGGGGGGTTTACTTTATATATTTCTGGCTATTTTAAATAAAATTCAATGGGTACATAACGGGTTAAATTTAACAGAAAAAGTACAATATTATATAACCAAACGATTATATGTATTTTTAAGCACATGAATTAAATGACGACGTTTCGGTACAATCTAAATAATATCAACTTACTAAAATGCATTCAAAATAAGACTACAAAATAATATCGAGTGATTATTTGATATATCAAAGATTTTATAAAAAAAAAAACGAATTTTCATCCAGTAGAGTAGAGATCTCAAGAGTTAAACGGTACTTCAACTTCTTCAAAAG
The DNA here is from genome assembly GCA_022495035.1 of Philopotamus ludificatus. NCBI lineage: Eukaryota > Metazoa > Arthropoda > Insecta > Trichoptera > Philopotamidae > Philopotamus > Philopotamus ludificatus. Next base: position 55,021 of record JAGXCT010036477.1, on the reverse strand, counting down.
GAGCGGGAGCTCCTGGAGCCGTAAAAAAAGTACTTAGGACACATCATTCGTCGACTAACTTATCGTATTCTGCTCCCCAACATTCTTCACTTGACCGGGCTGAGAGGTCCAGAATTTTTCCAGCTCACCAAAAACAAATTAATTTATGGAGAAAGGACAAGGACCAGTTGATCGCCTACGTCCCATATCAGACAAGCCACTTGAGAAAGATAGTGAGTTTTTAATTTAACATTTTTTTATAAATCCAACTATATTTTGTTGATATGTCCTTTAGATGAATTCATGGAAAATGCATTCTAATGATTTTGGCAGTAGCCATAGGACACAGTGGTATTCAAATGGCACTTAACGGACAGAGCGCGCCTCCAATGACGGCATTGCTGCGAATCCACTATCAATCATCCGCGTTCCTCCGCACTTTTTGTGCACTTGTTGGACATTGATGGATGTCGGCGCGGCTGAAAAGAGGCACCAGAGGAAGCAGAGTCGTCTCCGAAGGCCGCTTAACTGTAAACCTTGGAAGATGCCGCTGTGCAGTCCACTTTCTCACTGGGTCAGCGCTAAGCCTCCGGCTGACCCGATCCGGACACCCGTCTAACTCTTAGGTGGTTGGTTGGATGGTCGGTGCCAGATAGGATGGCGGACATCCTACACCTTATACGACCGATATGGCAGACATCGAACAACGCCCATCTAGCTAGAAACGCGACGTGTTTATTTACTGGCGTATCGAATTAATAAGATAATGTGAGAACGCCCATAGAGCAGATTTATAACATTGTAATTATGCCGCAACCATCGAGAAAGTGTGTTTTATATGACGAAAAAAAAGATGAAAGTAGAGAATTAAAATAACATGCAATACGTCGCATTGTTATAATATTACATGCGACACACGCAGAATCTTGATTATCCATCGCGGATAATCAAGATAATGCAACACAATGCTTTTATAATTAAAATTTTCGGAAGAAAGCGAAATTATTCCACGAATATAAAAATGTATTAATCGCGGGATGGAAAAAGCATGGATACCCTCTACAATGGCAACTTGGAAAGAAAACCCATAAAAACAAACTAGTGTACTCTGATTTTTCTTCGTACAATGTAAAGTTATTCCATCCTCTCTGTAAAACGCCAATAAATTCCCAACGAGCAGACATTCGAAACCTTTTATTGCGCGGATATAAATTACAAAGAGCATATACGCGAAATACGATGTGGTTTTTGGGTCAATCTCGAATTAGACAACGCATTGTTGATAATTCGAGTAGGTTGTGGTAATTCACAACAATGCCGCAAGATAATTATACACCGCGAAACGGCATCATCGACGGAGCGATACAGAAATGTCAGAGGAGTTCTTTTATAACGATCGAAAACAAGAATATAATCCATTTTGGCGGCAGGTGTTCGGATCAAATCTCAGAAGCACCTGGCATTTTCCCTTTTTTATTCGTATAAAGCAGCAGCAGGTATAAAAAATATATTAAAAACCTTGCATGCCATAGCCAGAGGTCGTGTGTAGATCACATTGATTTTTGCATAAAATGCTACAATGCACACGACGAGGACGACTCATTAACTGCCATCTTCAATTAGATGATGATGATAATGACAAAGGGGAGCTTACAACTCGATGACTCATGCATCCACTCAATGACAAGGTGCAAGCGGAGCAATCCGATTTGCATAATCGCAGGAAGCGAAGTGATAGAAAGTGAACTTAATACGAATCAACTGGGTCAAAGGTTGAAACAATGATTTATGGAAAAAAAAAGTGAACGCGTCACACATTAACATAGCAGAGAATACAACATTATGTACGGGGCACAAAGGTAATGAAAGTCATTGTAGTCGTAATAGGAAGTGCGACAATAAAGCAGAAATGGATTGCGTCAATCAAAATGAATAAACGAGAACATCGCTCCGCCATTGTAACGTTGTGATCGAGGGAGTGAATGTCAAATGCTGGGATGCCGTTTGATTAATTCCGTGGAATTTATAAAAGGAGGTATGCGCCTTTGATATATCTGGATGGATGGAAGCCATTGTGGAAGTAATTCACTTTCAATCGGACGTCCCTTTGAAGCGATACAAAATAAACCCAATTTGAGAGGCAGCGATTTCAAAAGCCATCGTTTTGAATATCCAAACACTATCGGTTTCATCGGACTGTTGAGATCTTGTTTTAAGACGCTGTCAAATAATCTTATATACGAGACGAGTGAAATGTTAGTAGATGTTAAATAAGCTTATCGCTCTTAATAAAATTGAACGAGCTTCATGTTTACACATTAAAAATGTTTTAGACTAAGTATCATACCATAATTCTCGTAGTCCTCCAAATAGATAAACATTTTAACTTTGTAATACTATTAGGAGAAAGATTCAGGAATCCTTTCTAAACGGACGCAGATGACATAAACCGATCAAAATAAGAAATGGACCATGTAAAATTCATGTAGAAAACAAGACTGCTAGCTGGAAACGAAAATGTTACATGCCAGTGATGACTATAAGCTTCAAATGTGTGGTTACCGAAGAATATTAAAGATTCCATGGACGGAATGCGTCAAGAATATAATCTTTCTTCAACTTCTTCAAAATGAGTGAAAGTAATTGGAGACCGTAAAGTTTAGTACTTTAAATACATTATTCGTGGACTAAAGTATCGTCTTCGCAATCTTCATAAGGAAAAAATTGGAAGGTCTAACAGTATTTAAGAAGAAAGAAGATTCGGTGGATCCGCAATGTTCATAGCTGGGTCGGATTGGAAGATCTAGAGGTGTTCCAGCTCGCGAAACATTTATGGAGAAAAGACAAATTGCAGTAAATCGTCTACGTACGAAAACAGATAAAGCAGATGAAAAAGTGATGACAGCTTAAGGGGAGCAGCTAGAAAAGGCAAACCAATGACGAGACTCGGTGTAAAAAACTAGAATACGCTTTTGCTCAGCAGTGAGGAATTAAAAGCTGATCATGATGAACCATAAGTTGAGGAAACTTAATATTTCGTGAGTATTAGGCCTACTAGAAATATGTATAGGATTTATAGAATCAAAATTGATACGGAAATCTAAAACCTAGCCAGCTAGAGAGTTCGATGCTGCAATAGGCAGGTCACTTCTAGAGCAAGGAAGAGAGCCGTAACCAAAAGTGATGGACCAGGTGAGCACCACAGTGTACCCGAAAAAAATAAATGAATCCGTTAAAAGAATACTATTCTAGGGTGGTATGAAACGGGAACTGGTAATAGCTAAATCCAATCCTAGATTAAACGCCCGAGATATGGATGAGGAAAAAATGACCGTTACAGTGAGATGCTCGTCGAAGAGATGAAGAATAAACTTACTAATGGATAAAAGCAGATTACTGGAGTATCTGAAGCAACGAGGAGCTGTACCGACTATACAATGATATACCGGTCACAGCTGTCGTCAGAGTGGTCAGACTGCGATGGGTCGGTCACGTGTCAAGGATATGGGACAATCAGCAGCCAAATAGGGCTTCCTGTCCCCGAAGGAAAGGAAGACCAAGGTTGAGGTGGTTGGACTGTGAACAAAGGGATACTGCATCATTGAAACTTGAATAATGGAGAAGGGGGTTGAGTGAGACCAGGCCTATGATGAATGATGAATGAAACGCAGAGAATCAGTCAACGATCTATAAAATCTTGGGTGGAGGATTTGAAGGATCCCTATAGGCCAAATATTGTTATTTTTTATCATGTTTGGTTTTCAGAAAATAGCGTACGAGCAGGAAGATTCACATCCAATGAAGATGTGAAGCAGTTCAATCTAATACAAATTTTCGTACTGAAGGAATACAAAAGATTGTTAGCAGATAGACAAAAAATCGTGTTTAAGAGCATGGAATGATGAATTAGAATAAATTATTGGCTATATTTTAGACAAACCCTCGCATATTTGGACCAAATATCTAAAGTAGTTGAGCTTATTTGAGGTCTAAAAAAACATACCCGGCTTAATCTCTTACATACAAATCGAACTTTCCAACGCCACGAGCTATTTAACATCAATTTCGGTTAATACATCTACATGAATATTAGATTCTGAGTTGGTAAGATAAGTTGAGTCTGTTAAAATCGTGATATATTGATGAGAACCGTTAATTAGCGTTACACGTAATTCTACACCGGCTCATAATCAATTTCCTCCGAGAATTGCCAACACGTTGTTGACGAAAGGCACGTCTTCAAAATCGAGATTACGTGTAAACAATACGGCTTGCGGTATTGGCACGTGTCAACAGTTGGACGAAATTCTGGAACAACTTCCACCTGACATGTCTTCTGCGGTCGATCTACAATGTTGAACCAGGCGTGACAAATTATTTTTTAAGTAAATCAAGCGCGCTCGATCGACCGATCAGGAAAGTTCAAGTTTGATTGCTCGAGTCAAGGAAAATAACAAGCGTAATTAAATAGAAAGAACAAAGTATAGGGTACGATAATCGATTTCTACAAAAGAGTCATCGATCGAATCGTGATTCGAGGAGAGATACAGTTTAAAAAAAACGGGCAAGAAATTTTGGTTAGCCCTGATTTCCAGTGAATGAATCGTGTTACGATTATGCTTTCTCCGAAATTATACGACAGGATTCATTTAGATTCACATGCATTGATGAAGGTTGTTCAATACGAGGTAAATAGTAGATCATATCGTTAGTATAAAATGCAAGGTTTTTATGTTAAAATTAAGATTTAACATAACGTGTTTGTCCACTGATATGATATAAATATATGGACGATAACAACGTGTGGCAATGTTTTATGTGTACTTTTATATCATAAAATTATTTGACGTCAAACGTTGCAACAAATAGAAATACATATTTGCAATAAAAATAAATATATGATGATATGAAAGTGTCATGGTGATTTCTCCCGGTCCAAAGCAGTTATTGACCGTCAATAATAACGGACGTCATCGAACGCAGTAGTTGATCATGCTCGATCGGTTTCATACCATATTTGCCGATCAGGAAAATAAACATCAACCTTGTTTAGTCACGAAGACTGTTGCTCTCAATTAGCGGCATCTTTCAAATGGTAAACATCGCATGTGTAATATAAGCGAACGTCTAGATAAGGGTCAAGAGACCGAAGATAAATATTGGCCAAGTTTTATTTTTACGAGTTCGATAAGAGCCATAACCAAAACCTGGGCCAAGTGGGCCAAACTGGCGATAAACAAGAGATTGGCGAAATTGATGGGAGGTTTTCCCCGAGTTTTTCCGCACGCTCTTTTTCATTTCGGGTAAAAGCTCTCGTAAAGCGGACACAACCGACGAAAATCCCGGAGCAATAATTCTCCGGCTCCAGATTAAAAAGCACATATACTGCATATCGAGATCGGGGAGGCCATGTTTATTCAATCTAGAATGCGTATAAAATAAATCTGACGTCCGATGCTGTCAGCATGGGGTCCTAAACCACTAAAAGAGTGTGACTGATGTGGATGGGAGGGACTGGGGCCAGTCCCGCGTCAATCATCATCAGTCAGAATGAAGAAAATGGAAATTGGAACGGACACAGTACATGCGTCACGGTGTCGCTTTAAATTCCCTTTTCATCAGTCACATGTTACATGTAGGTATATCAAATCAAATGAATTGTGAGTGCGTATGTGTATTTGGACACAATGGTCCAATGCTGTTGTGTGAAAACAATGCAACAAAATTTACACAATGATGAGAATTTCACCAGTTTCATATGCTACTAACCAGTATGGACACATAAAACCTGAACAATTGAGACTGATTCAGATTTCTAGGATATCTAGGAGCAAGCTTTAAATAAAAGTCTCTAGCGGCTGGCAAAACGTCGAAAGAAAGGCAAAGCCACACCTTAAAAAATATTTATGGAGAATTTGCAATCATTCCAAGTCAAGTCGTGTCAAATTGTGAAAAGTATTGTTTTGGAAAATTATTCAGCGACGTGGATATACACTGTGGAGCTGCAGCACCCCCAAGCAAATTGCAGAAAAATATAATTTTATATATTAATACATATCTGTCTATTGATTACGTATTATGTATACGAAAAAATAAATATAGTTTATACTTATTAATCTTATCGGTGTCTAAGCGGGCAGAATGAGGGCGCTGCCGGCGTTGTGTATTGTATGAAAACGGGCCAATAGCAGAGTGCAAGGGGGGGGGGGGGTTCGCCGTTAAGCGCCGTGTCACGCTGCGACTCGGTGCAGCCGTACTAACTCGCAGTTTATTATATACAGTCAATTCTCCTATAGTGCCAAGATAGGGTCCACTCTATAGAAACTCGCTATATAAAAGACTTAGGCCATACCAAATTTGGGGTTAAATTTTTTAATTATATTTTGTAAATTGAACGAAATTTTAAATGAAATTCTATTTTAATTTGTCATTGAAAATGTAGCGTGTTGTTGAAAACGGCGATCTAGAAAGGAGACACTATATGAGGGACTGCCGCACACGCCGCACTATAGCAGGAAGTGATATAGGAGAATTCACTATACAGTAGAAGAGGAATAAAATAATAAGAATATGTATATGGTAAGGTCACGTCGAACGTATAGGGAATAAAAACATGCACCTAACTGGATGAAACCAAAAGTGGAAGAGAGCTAAAAAAATGTAAGGGTCTAATTAGAAAAGACTAGTCTAAGATAGAACGAGGCGAATACTGGCGACAGATAACCGGGACACGCGTTAGCCAAATCCCATAGAAAAACTTTTTTCTCTCTATTTTATCTCCTAATATATTTAATTAAATATCGATTTTAAATATTTATAATTACCAAGTGACGAGAATATTGCAAGATTTTATCTATTTAAATTTTCATTAATTGGCAATATAAATTCAGCCATCCATAAATTTAAACCAAGTTGTATATTATATGATTCATCAGTATTTAAATTCAATATCGCATAATCTCACTGTCATATTAGCACATGTGTAACACAAACATGGCTTCTCATTATTAATGCTTCCCTAAATTTCATATTACTCCTAAAACAACCCTTCTGTAATTGGATATTTTAGTGTAGAATTTCACAACGGTAATATGTTCCATAACTCATGTTATTAATTTAACAAAAAAATGCGGAAAAAATATACGCTATCACTGGGAAATTCTTCAAAAAAATTTTATTTCCGGCTTGGTGATGCACGATCCGGTAATGGTCCCGGCTCGGGTTTCCGGAATTGATGATATCCGAGGGGTTACATTTACATAACCGTTGCATTCCGGAAAATGTATGAAGCTCTCGCGAAAACTTTTAATATTTTATACGACTAAATTATGCCGGCAACACCATTTGCATATCGTTGACATTAATCTCAGAATGATTATCGTCATACCGTAAGACTTATGTAAAAAAAACACCATAAAATATTCATGAGTTTTCATGCGGCATCGTTCTAAATTACATTGGGTTAACTCTTACGGTTGATTAGAAAAGGTTTTCGGATTCAATCGGAAATTTGGGTCCATTTTCTAGTACGCAGATGTCGTGGAATACGAATACGCCCAGCCGAAGACGAATAAGGGTCCGACTACGCAAGCAATTTATAAGAGTGTTCAATTACGTCCCATAGATAAAACACAGAATCAGTGAAAATAAAATAATAATGATTTATTAAAATACTATAAAAAATACCGAGTGAATTCTGTTTAATCTAAACACATCGAACCCAAAAAAATGGCACAATTATGCGGTTTAACTTTTACAAGACACAATTAGCGACTTAGCGTATAAGAATATAATTGTAATTATTATACAAGGTATACTTATGAAAATAAAATAATCAAAATTAATGACAAAAAAAACTCAAACTTTATGACTTCAAAAATATTTCTGTCTTTAGTTTTTTTAGAATTGAAATGTTACAAAACCAATGCGAATGTTAGCCTCCTGTCATTGTAATACGGTAATAATTTTTTGCACTCATCTGTCAGAATCACAGATCAATTATTGTGATATTATAATTTTAATATTTTAATAATTTTAATATTTTAATATAAAGAAAACTAGTAAATAATTATTTAATAATAAAACCATGTTGAACTAAAAATGTTTGATTAAACCATCCATCACGGCGACTCGAAAACAAACGAGTCTTCCGAAGGGGGTCTCTCAGAGAACCCAAGCATGAATTCTCCATCAATATCTTGACATTTAAAAAAAGGATTATTCTAAAAATAGTTATTCATGATATGCTTCACAATTTGATCGATATTTTGAATCTTTTAACCAAACAATATGACGCTTAAATGAGACCCACACTCGGCGATGTCTCGCCCCCGATTGAGCTGTCGCAGCACGTATCATTCGTACGTTTGACTCGCACTTGGCACATCGTACCGGATGCCAGCGAGAAAAAACATCGCGCCCGTGGCGACAGAAGCGAATATAGTTGTTATTATTTCTTTTGAAATTGCAGACAATAAAGGACAATGATTATTTATAATATTTATTTTGTCTGTCTGTTTATTTCGTTTTATTTACTGTCCCAATTAAACAGACTCAATCCCCGATTTAAAAATTAAACGGGATGTTCAAACAAAGTTTACCTCAACTAAATAACTGAAAAATATGATAATTGAACTAACTGAAAAAAAATTATTGATCAAAATAAATTTAAAGAAAATATATTTGAATTCTATAACACCTGCTAATGCAAATCTTAGCTTTTATAAAAATTATAAGCTTAGGCATAAAAGTTGTTTGATGAGTTTAATTGTCCCCGATGTTCCTCGTTTTATTACTGATTTCGATCTCAAAAATATGGTCACCGTACATATAACCGAAAGTAAATTACTATTAGTTTGTTAATTTGGTTTCTTTTCCTTGGGATTTGGCTCAAATAACCGGCTACCCGGATAAACCAGCGTCCCAATTAACAGGAATCCACTGTATATAAAAAAAATGATTCATGATATGTATATGAATATTGATTCTGCAGCACATACATTTTTTAGCATTATACTGAGAAATTTTCCTCAATTCAAATCGAATTCGCGAAAGGTATCCATGAAATGGAATACGTCATGCATAAATAATGTTCGCGGTTTAGGTAGCTTTATTTTTTTATTTGCGGGATTGAAGAAATCAATAAGCAACAGTCTTCTGAATGTCTCAAATGGATACAAAAAAGAATATCATGTGGCTATGAAATATGATATCTGTACATTCCGAATCGTTAAAACGTTTTTTTCGTATCTGTTTGTATACATTGGCGCCTGTCCTGAATGCCAATCAGCCCTTCGTTGGCACCCTGTCAGGTCATCATTCAAGGAGTGTCTAGTCAGCGGTCTACCCTTTTCTGTCAAACACTAAAACAACAATATATCACCGACTACGGCGTCTGCAGCATCGCCAGCTGCAATACCCAATCATTAAACCAAATTAAAGCATCTTCATTGGAAGCAGCTACTGTCGAAAGTATACGCTGTGCGGAGGCAATGAACTCCAGTAGCTTGCTATGTTTCATCATAACTAATTTATGGTACAGAAATAGGTCGGATGTATACGGGAACTTTGGTGACCTGGTTCAATTGCTTTCTATGCGTATAACCATTTAATTTCCATCATTTGATGGAATGAGAAATATCCAGGAAACGTGCGGAATTTAATTAATTAAAAAAAGAGTACATACGTTATTTATGGCCGTGCTTTCGAATGAAATATCGTTCTGGAAAATGCTCACATACACATAGCGGAGATCGATAGTGTTTGTTCCATTTTTCATATGATTCCTAATTACAATAATTTTCTCATAAATCCACACATTACGCACATTCGTAGAATTCATTTGTTCCGGTTAATGCATCCATAAATTTTCCTTAACAGTATAATAAACGTTCCCTGGGCCACCAGTTCTATAACTCAGGTTTAAATCCCACCGCGGAGAAATTGCGTACTTAAGACACCTGCAAAGGCGCTATAGTGAACAGATGTAAAAAATGGATTTGATCTTGGAATACGCCATTTGAACGAATGGTCATTGGTTTTGCAAAGAAAATTCGCAATAACAATTTTGCACAATAGCCATTCAACGACTTATTATAATATAAAAACATACATATATACAAATTAAAGCCGTATTGCAGAAATACGATCAAGGAGATTATATGATGGCGCCTAATGTTATTCATGTAATATAAAGTTGTAAGAAGATACATATGTTCTTTTATAGAAATGCAATATGATAATACAAAATACGATCTACGGCCATAAAAAATAATAAGCAATAAATTAAATGGCATATTCAAATGTAGGATATTGTTATTGCCTAAAATTTAATCCATTGAAAAAGTATGAGTTAAGCAGATATTGAAGTACATAAGTTATTTTATGCTATTTTTGTACAAGATCTATCCAGAACATTTTTGAAAACGTGAAAATTTTATAGATCCTTAATAAAACGGCGATAGAATTGAAAACAATTTAAATCTAGATGCTGCACAACCATTTAACTGCCAGAGCGAAATATTTGATTTAGCGCTCCAGGCCAGCGATTTTAGAAAAAATGGTTAAACTGGCACAATATTTTTTACATATTGATAAGAAAAATATTTTTAACGAAAGCACATAGTGAATCACCGGTGAGATGCTGAGCATATGAAGTGAATAAACATGCGACTCACCAGAGGGACGCTAGCGTTCAAGTTGTTTAAACAGATCTCAACTGATTCTGATCAAATCAAAAATATTATCTTAAACTAATTAGGCAAATTTATGAGAAATTAGCAAATGTGCAAAATTTTAACAAAATCTCTTAAATAATAAATAATAATATATGGATAGATATATTACAGTCAACATAACCCTGCATAGAGTTGACTAGAGGTCCAATTGAACTTGATTAATACCCAACAAAACAGTGCAAAAATATGTAGATGTTGGTGTACACACAATCCTTGTGTGCATAAATAAATCTGGCCTCTAACGGATTTCTCACCACAAAACCAGTATGCCCTAAGAAGGAAAACCCTAATCTGGTGACCGATAGATGGACTAGTCTCGATACTTTCGCTCCTCTTCCTTCTTTCTAGAGGACCCCTCTCTGAGGAGGTCTTTCCCATGATGAAAGGATTGCTATTGCACGAAAGGGCTAATAATCACTTGCGACCGGCTACTTGAGACTCGTTTTGGCCAGATGTGCATATGTATGCCTGTGTATACCTATATAGGTGTGCGTGTGTGATGCGCTCGTTACTCGTATCAATGAAACCGATTTAAAAGCAAAGATAAACGCGCCCGAAGAACCGGCTAGTCACCGGGGCAAACCCCCCTCCCTGCGCACTGGACTTACAGTTGAAGGTAAAATCGTGAAGATGTACGTCCAATAATGCACCAGCAATGGCCAAAGAGGAAACTCTTTACACGAAACTTACGCATACAGGGCGAAACAGAACGCAGGCGCGGGCCTGAAAGAACCCTCCTTTTGCATCCATGCGGGAGCTCGGTTCGCGGCTCGGCCTGCATGCGAGAGTTTGGTAAGTCCATGCCCTCAGCGAGTGAGAGCCTTGTGACTGGCAAATGATGATGATGATGTTCATATGATGTTCGAATCTGAATCTACAGGGAATTCTCCTATAGCGCGACGTGTGCGACACTCCCTCATATAGCGCTCACTTCTAAAGCGTTGTTTTCTACAAAACGCCACGTTTTAAAAATTAAATTACATATTTCGTAAATATGTAATACATCGCCGCGCAAAATTCAGGTCAATCCTCTTTGGTTGACAACAAAATAGACAACACGCTTGTGAACATAATAAAAATAGACAAGGTAATTTAAAATATTTAATGTATTGATTTCGTTCAATTTATTAAATACAATTTAAAAAAACCTAACCCCAAATTTTGTATGGATGCTTAGTATTTTATATGGCGGGTTTCTATAGTGTGGTATCTATCTCAGCGGTATATGATGGTTAACAGTATATTAAATAAATATATAAAAAAACCATCAGATTTTTTTAGGAGAAAAGGAGTTTAACCTCTGGTAAAAAGTATTTTAGGTAAATATTCTTCATGAGCGTTTAAATAACTTTATTAATTTACTTAATAAGAAAATAATATATAGTTTTACATTAGCGACGACTTATTCTTCGTTCTGTTCATTTGTATTTTAGTTAATTTAACAAGGGAGCAAGGAGTTTCCAATATTCAGCTAATTCTACTTAATTGGGACACATAGGGCCTAAGAGTTTTGTCCCAAATAAGTGGCTAGCTCTCTAATAAACGAAGTTTAAGGCGAAACTGTAAAAAAATAAGATGTACTTTTAAGTACAAGAAAATAATATGTAATTATAAAGTATAATTATACAAAGTATACATATGAATATTAAAAAATAGTTAATTTTAATAACAAAAAAATCAATTATAATATTCAAAACTGTTGTGATTCATCTATGTTGCACGATTATTAATTATCTGTCAGAATCAAAGATCAATTGAGGTATCACAGTTGATCTGATCACAATTTTACTATGTTATTTATTTAAATTATAGATTTACTGTCCTAATTACACAGAATCGTTTCCCAGATAACGTAAATTAAAAGTTAATTCTTTTAGTTCTTTAAAGATATGTCTAAATAGAAATCGTTTTAAGTGCTCGATTTAAATGATATTTGAATAAAAAAATAATTAGCAATTATATGTATAATTTAATTTCAAAATATCATATTTAAATACTAGCACAATGTGCAATATGCAAAAAATTACATATAATTATGGTGAAATTAATAACGAGTTGCATCAAAAACGTACATTTGCGAATACATCAAAGAATAAGTCACAGGTTAAAATGTATCTTTATGTGAATCATTGCAAAAAAAAACAACAAAATCACTCGATTGTGCAATTTTTAGATTCGAATCGTCATCTCGGTAATCGCATCATATGCACAGCACAATATAACTGTGAAATTGTACGGAAAAAACGTTGGATTGAACCGATAATACGGCACAGACGAGCCGTAATGGTGTTATCGTCGTGTTATTTAAGAATTAATCTCTCTCTCCATCGATACATTAATCAAATGATTCATCACATTCGCAATTAAACGATACAGCTGTGCAAAAAAAAATCGTACACACATGAGCCAAACCGTTCCGCAACATTTCGATATCCTATAATTACGGATAATCACATCGCCGCATTTTACTCGACAAATAACACTTTTCTAATAGAAAGTTAATTTTTATTTTGGCGAAGTGAAAAAGTCGCGTAATTACACCCGACGCCGTATTGTGTAATCAAAATATATGGGGAAAAAAATTATAAATAAAATTAAATGCATCTTTCTAATGCTCAAACGCTGATATTAAATATAAATCAATGGCGAAAAGTATTTCCTAATTTTTTTTTATATTATATATATCATTTTAATATATTTAATATATTTCTTGTATTTGGAGATAAGATGAAACGCGTGTTATTATCAAATGGTTCATTCTCGAGGCATCGATACATTGGAATCGCTCTGTATCGTAATACACCTGACGCCGGAATTTGATCTCATAATTTCGTGAATACTGTTATAGCAATTCTAAACGTTGAACCAAATAAGCCGTTATTCGTTCAACACGCGTTCAAAAATATAAAAATGTTCATTGCATCGAATGGGAAATCAAATAAAAATTTCATAACTGACCGAAAAAATTGGAAGAAGAGATGAACTTCTCCGTCCAGTGTGTCAGCGAATGGATTGAAGCTCGATTCTGAAATCACAAAAAAAACATACACGTTAACAATTGTGAATGTGTGTTGCGGAGTAAAACAGGTAGAATATCGTGGATTTGAGACGAGAAAAAATGATGCCAGGTAAATCTGCCACGATCAAATTTGGGATAAGGTCCTTTTTTTCTAAATTTTACCGTCCACTGAACCGGATAACACGCATGACGATGATTTCATGCGAACTCAAGGCACCCAAAGCTATTATAATATAAGAATTTATGTTAATATCCAAGGCTGAAGTTATTCAGAAATTAATTAAAATTAAAAACAGCCCGCAACTAAACGAACGCCACAGGTAGAATTTCTTTTATTTGAATTAATCGAGATCGGACATGCGATCTGTGACTATAAATACGCGAGACTTACAATTGAATTAGCCGCATTAGTTATAGATTATAAAAATAATGAAAAATCTAATGTACGAAGGTTATTCAAATTTTAAAATAATTTTTGAACGGTATCTATAAAAATTGCAGCGTTTTTATTCACGTACGAAGGCTGACGATAATGTTGATGATATGATCTCATACAAAATTGGCCTCAAGGATAATCATGAGGTCAGCTTTAATATGCACAACGAATTATCAAACAAAAATTACGTACTTTTTTTCATAAAATTATACCCGGCACTAGAAATACATAATATATAAATTATTCATACGTGCTAAATAGCAAAATTATAGAGGGAAAATTTACGATCCCTCCGACCCAGATTTCGCCAAAATAAAAAAAAGGGCAGTAAACACATCTCCAAAATAGATGATAACAATTTTATTTTATTTTATACATTTTTTTGATAATCTATTATATTCCTATCATATATTCCCAGGAGAAACTGTTTCTACCTACACATACCTGCATAAGATACGTCTCTGACTCAACACGCAGTTCTGCCAGGTAAATCTTTTAGAGCTATGTTTATATACCAGACTATAACAAAGCCTTTGCCAAATATATAGGATATAGTATAGAATATCCCAGATCAACTTCGAAAATCTTTGTCTTGACAACAAAGAAGTGCACGTGTTTCTTCGCTCATCTTTGTTATCCTGGAATAGTTCGCACGGTTTTCAAGACTGATTTATTCGATTTGTCAATTTTAAAATATTATTAAACTTATCACTCTGGATTTTTTGGTCGAATCTACATTCTATTCTCATTAATTGTGTTTTACGAATATATAAAAAAGATTTTCATTGATAAAACGAATAAGATACATCTACAGGGTATGATCTGATATCCTTTTCAATAAAATACATTTTTTAATAAATAAATGGGAAAAAAAAGTGGTTCAGTTTCTTTGCTAAAAAATATTTAGGGCTAATACGTCTGGCCCACGGAGTGGAAAAAGTTAAAAATGGCTAAAAAAAAGTATTGGCGATTTTAACAAGTGTTCTAGAAAGCGGTAGATTATTTTTAATTTCTAGTAATTATGGTTCATGAATATTTAGCATTTATTTTAAGATAAATTTGGCGGTATTATCTTTTCCAATGAACTCGTAGCGCTCGATAATTATATTTAATTTGACAAATTAAACGCATCATCAACTAAGATTTTCTCCAATTTTTCGGAATTTAGTTTCATGGCGCATAAATAATATTAAGTGTGGGTCAACTAAAAGGGTTACGATCCATGGAATCGATGAAAACTTTCTATACTTTCAATAATTTTACACGGATTTCAAAGACGGTAAGCAATATTTACGGTTTTTTGCAAACGTTCCGTTCATTTATAATTAATAACATATTTATTTATATAGATAATCGATCGTAAGATATAAAATAGAAAACGCAAGTTATTTTTTTGAAAAATGCAAATAAATAGCAAAAAATATATTTCATGGTTAAACTAATGCAGTCCCTTTCTAAAACGTTAACAGCGGTCCGTCGGACAGTCTGGCCCGGGTGAATGAACAAAATTCGATGATGATGCAATTGAGCCGTGGCAAGTGTGGGACGTGATGCATCACATTGGATGCAAGATCGAAAGTGGCAAGGGTACGCGGCACGAGACAAAAGAACTCGAGATAATGGAGAGAGCTGCGATAGCATCAAGAGTTGTTGCAACTCCCAGTTTTGCTGCATTGTTAATTATAATAGTGCGGGAGACAGTTCACCGACCGATGAATTGGAACCGTTCCCCCCTGAGCAAGTCCATTGTTCCTTGGAGAATGCCAGCTAATCAATCGTTCTCAAGAATTAGCTTCAATATATAATGACACGAAAACCGGACCTGATCTCATCTGTCTAAGATTGCTAAACAATCACTGCGAAACACTATCCATTCACTTAAAGACGTCCAGTTTTTGGGAGCAAAATAATAATAATATAACTAGTATAACTTACACGGCATAATAAAGACAAAATGAGATCGCGTCAGTGCAAAGTTTGAGAATCACAGTGCGCAGCGCAAGTAGCTTTAGTCCGAATGGGAACATTGCCAAAAAATAAGACTCGGTCGTCGTCAGCGAATTTACATTTTCGATGAAAATGGAAGTGGTGTGGAAAAACAGGAAATTTATACGAATTGCCCGAAACGGACGAAGATGACGAAGACGAATGCTACGTATAATAAAATAATATTGAATAAGCACCCGTTTTCGATAATGAGCCCATACGCTAAACATGTCTTCTCATCAATCTATCATTTGACATGGCAGTTTAAGTGGTGAGCACTTAGTGGTGTCTTCGTTTTATGCAATTAGACGACAGTTTTCCTCAATGTTATCATCGGGATGTAAATTTCGCATGACGTGATAGAAATGGAATACGGAATGGACCTCTGTACGTGCATATAGAATAGTAAAATGTAATATTGAAAATCCCCCGGAGACGTTGATTTATCAAACTGATTCGAAATGGAAAACAATGTGGGAAAATGTTTGAATCTCATTGGCAATGCGCCATAACGGATAGACAAAACTTTTAGTGGATGCGTTAAAAATACCTATAAGTTTTTATTGCGGATCATCAAAATTTTATTATATCAAAAACTATAAAAAAAAATATATCATATTATGCAAGAGTACGGATAATATTACAGGGATGAGTTAAAAATTACCGAGCTATAACACAATTTCCGTATGTCCTCATTAAAAATGTTTTAGCCTTTTACCGCAATGAGAAATATACATACATATTTATTTCTTATACGCGGATAAATTTCCTAATGAAAAAATAAAACTGAAACTAGAATTTACTTTTGAAACTTGTGTATTCTAATTGTTCCCATGAATTGAACGAGCACACTCCTGCCCAGGGGCGGCTCGTCCATATACACTGCGGAGCTGCAGCATCTCTATTACTGTACCATAATATACCCACGTATATTATGTATATGAAAATTTAAATTATATTTATATTTAGTGTTACGTCGCGCGGTGTAGAGCAATCGCGCTGTCTGCTCGTCAAAGCTACCAGCGTCGTATATTGGATGGATGTGGGGTGGCAACGGGGTGGGGGAGGGGTTCCTTGTCGCTAAGAGTTGTGTCGTGGTGCGAATCGGAGTAGCCTCGCGCTGTCCATGACTGACTGACTGAGTCACTTTTGAAATATACTTAATTTGTAAACTTCCACAGCGCCTTCCACAAGGCTTCAAGCACATGTCGCTAGCGTGTGCATTGAACAACGGCGACACACCAGTGTGTCGTTGGTGGTTAAAGGATTAAAAAGGTTGTTGTTAGGTAACTATACTATTAAAGTATGATCTGGACTGTATGGAGAACATCAGAACAAAGTAAGGGCATTATCTACAATAGTAAGAAAAGGCATAGAACAAACAGTTTACTATTAGAAAAGGATAAATCTCAACAAAAAACGCTTACTACGAAATTGGATTACGCCGTAACGAGACCGTGAAAGAAAAGCATATTGAGATCTCAAGTTTTATTCGTCCTAGTTTTTCTAGGCGCGAGCTTGTGATGAAAATCATGATAGTATATAAGCCACCAGTGATGGTTTAATGATACGTTTATCTCAAGCTGCGGATGACTAGCCGCTTCAACGTAAATGCCAGGATAGTTCATCTAGTCGTTTCCATCTCAATTATATTCCCACAAACTAATCTAGATCCCAAACGGAAGTGGTAATAAGGAAACTCGTCCGGATGGAAGCAATGTCACATTCCGGTGGCGGTTTCTGCCATTAAGATACACGCCGTTGATCAGCTGATTAAAGGATCTCGACCATTGATCGGGCTCGCTAATCAACACGAGTCTGAACTACGTAGCATCACTGATCTTGGGATCCATTAACGAAAGAATGGCAAAATAAACGCCATGCAAAATCGTCATCATCATCATCATCTTCAAATCAATCTACAATACTTTTACAGTGAGATATTCATCGAAGAGATAATCCTTCGAATTAAATGCAGATGTTATCATACATATATAAGAGTATCCGATCGGAAGCAATCTAAGAAAATACCTCTACCAATACTGGTGACATTGATGTTAACGCATTTTCGTTATAATCCTAATCCTGCTTTATCGGAATTTCATGTGTTTGATACATTGAAATCACCACTTTTTTCGTTTTTCACATTAAAACGGAAACTTAGACGTATATCCAACATTTTTAACTATGTGGAAAATGCTATAATGCGGACAAGCGCAGCCGCTTCCACGTCGGTTACAATGTTCTTTTGATACAACTCAACTGAAAAAGAGGTAGGAGAAGAGAAAAAGACGTTTTGTATAATATCAAAAGCAACAACTTCTATGGGGATTTATACAAAAAAAAGAGAATAGCTCCAAGTAGCTTTTCTCGTATCCATTCAAACGAGAGTTGCCCCTTGTGTTTTTCATTTTATCTTGAATGTCCATTATGTATGCATTCCGGCGGAAACTGTTCCACTGTTTGTAACACGAAATATAAACATTGCAATTTAGTAAAATAAAAATGATCACAGAAATATTTGTTTATCTCAGCTGCATTAGAAGATGCGTGGCCTTAGATACACTTTCACCCTTCATCTATACCGGTGCATCGACGGTAGTAGCTGGATTGATTCCCACGCATACAAGATTCGTCTACTGCAC
Organism: Philopotamus ludificatus; assembly: GCA_022495035.1. Lineage (NCBI taxonomy): Eukaryota > Metazoa > Arthropoda > Insecta > Trichoptera > Philopotamidae > Philopotamus > Philopotamus ludificatus. The sequence continues at coordinate 36,220 of JAGXCT010036477.1, read as the reverse complement.
ACGTGTCCACGGATGCTGCACGTGTATACGTATAGATAATAGTCATGGCGTCAATGTGTAGGTGAACATCGAGGATAAGAATCAGACACCGCAATAAACTGCTTGGGTGGTCCACTGGTATTAAAAAGATGTTGGGATACCGAATTGGGGTGTACAAAAACATGTTAAATTTAATTAAGTCGTATTTATCTCCTGCTTTTTTTTTGGAAAACTTGACTATTAATTATTCAGACTCGTAAGCGTGAGTTAACAGTTTATGAGGGCAGCAAAATATATGGAAATTTATTACCACAATGCTTTTCATCTAATTAATTGAGTTGTGTCAAAAGTTTCGTGCTGAAATTAGATAATATACATTTTAATAACAAGGTCTTCTTAATTTTGGACTAATTTATTCAAATTTATGTGTAATTTTAAATGTAGGTTCGTAAAGAATTTGAAATATGACATGTTATTGTAAGTCATACACACAAATCATTACCGATATGTGGTGACTGTCCTAACGATCCCACGCGATCGGTCATCAAAATACATCTAATCAGTTTCAATGAGTTAGAACATTTTTTTTTATATACTGTTACGACACCCACCTGATCAAGAGCCGACAAGTGCTTGTAAAAAATATCGAATCATATATCACACTTTCTAATCCTGGGAAAATGTTCCACGAAAATAATGTTTACGATCATAATTGGAAATAACACGGAATCAAAAATATTTAGGCATCGGATAATGTGGAACTCGACCCACAAGGCGGGGCTGGTGAACGTCTGTCGCCCCGGGGAAATAGAAAGCTGAAGATGGATGACATCCAATAACTCGTTTCATAAGCTTCTGCTTCGTGGAAACTATGACTGCGGCTCTTCTCTCATAGTACACGCGAGAATATTTAAATTTACAACCCCCCGAATTAACGCCTTCATACGATATAATAAAACCATTAAATCTCAGGTTTTATACCCGTAAAAAAATTGTATAAACATTTACTGTAAATTACCATAAGTTAAACATTGTTAAATCGTGACCCTTCTGTCCTTTATTCGTTCGACCGTAGTCACAATAAACAACAACCAAATTACATTCGAACAACCCTAATAAAAATAATTTCACGCTACGCTGTTTCCTAATAATTCTATGGTTCAATAGAGTGTGAGATATAAGAAAAAAATCATAGTGATCATTATTATTACTATTATTAAACATTAAATCGTATTTATGATTGGGATTGCTAGATTCAAATGGCCATAATATTTTTTTTAAATATCCTATACAATAATACTGTCATATATATCTGATCACAAATGCTAACGTCTCACTGGTGAGTCGAATTTCGATGGCGTTTAATTTGTTAAGCAAATCGAAATAATCAAGATATTGTCGGTTTTCGAAGAAGGCTGAGGAAGATATAGTACCCTCCCGATTATCCGGGCTAATCATAGGTAGGGGCCGCAGGATTAACTCAAACTATTAATTTTTATTTCTTTTTAAAATGCAATTACATATACATTTCTAATGTAGACTTTTATTTTAACCCAGGCTTGCCCATGCGTTATATTGGTTACCAAAAGTTTTTGATTTTTCTCGAATATTTTTTAATATAAGTCCTACATATCACAATCTTTTTGTATTTGTTTAAAAAATTTCTGAAGGATAATTATTATAAATAATAATTGTTTTTTATTGTCTGCAATTGCGAAAAATAAATAAAAACACCAATATTCGCTGCAGTTGCCATGCTCACGATGTTTTTTCTCGCTTGCATCCGGTACGATGTGCCGAGTGCAAGTGAAACGTGCGATTGAACATCGTATGTCATACTGATTAGTACAAAAATCCAAAAACATCGACCAAATTATGAAGCGTATATTGAATAACTATTTTTATATTTAGAATAAATACAAAAATCTAAACGATTTTCCATTTTATTTCGAATTTCCCAAAGATCTATTATATCCTTATATTTGAATACCCATTGGTCGATGTACTCCAATAAAGTGACAACAGAAGCCAGTGTCGATTGATAAATTCTATATCTTCACTTGCATTCCCATTATACATCTTGAACGAGTGATGATGACTTTATTCTGTACCAAGGTTGAGTTACTCCTTGTGTCGCCATTTTTTTAGAATTTAATCAAGTCGTCATCTTCATTGCAAAGTGTTTCAGTGATTAATGTGTGGAAATAAAGAAGTGAGATTAGATGGGAAGGAGCATTATCTAATAAGAGCATTGCTTTCTACGGCAACTACTTACTTTTCAAAGAAATCTCTTACTTCTGGAATTCAATTAATTTTGAACCAATCTTCAAAGATCTTTCTATCCATCTAAGCCAGTGGTTCTTAACCTGTGTTCGATCGAACCCCAGGGGTTCGGTGAGTCAGTCTCCCGGGTTCGGCGGAGGTCAAAACAAACACCCGATTTATTGTACGATATTATAAAAAATGATACGACATATGATATAAGGGTTCGGTGAACGCGCATATGAAACTGGTGGGGTTCAGTATCTCCAACAAGCTTAAGAACCACTGATCTAAGCCCTTATCTGACTAATAATCAACAGAAAGATATTTCATTTCTGTCCTTTTAAATGATCTTGGTTTTTTAGCTTTTCTGATCACGAAAAATGTAATTATGTGAGTTCCAGATGCTTTCAAGAAACATATATATCGGAAAGCTGCTATGTAAATTCAGATTTTTTTTAATATGAATTGAATTTATGTACAGATAATCCGGGATTATACTATATTTTAAAAATATATTAAATTAGATATTTTCAAAAATCGATTTAAGATCAGCATAAGTAAAAAATACATCTTAGCTGTCCACGGGATAACCCAATGAGTCAAGTGAATTACCAGATCTAAATCAGTAAGGATTGTTTCAAACAGCTGCCAAAACGCAGTCATTCTCTGTTTATTTCTCGAGTATACATTCAAGAGCGTATTATTGATAGAATAGTCGGAAATATTCTGCTGTTAACGAGATGTATATGCAAATTTTGGATATCAACGAGCTATTATATGTATGTGGAGCAAGTGTTCCAATTTTTAGTTACGGATTATTATGAAAATTGTATAATAAAAATAAAAAAAAACTTTGAATAAACGGTCGTTATTCAATAATTTGATCATAATTTTCCATGCACCATGATTCGGCCAAAGATTAAACTTTCTACACGCCGCAGATGATAATCCAAAAATTGCCAATATGTCTGCGGCCAATAATTAAAATTAACGTGGAAAAAATTTGATCGATAATTATTAATATCAGAGACTATTCATTTAAAACCGGCGGTCATTAAATTCAGTGACGGTTAATTCGCTCTATGTAGATGCTGCGATGTCAAACCGGATTATACGTTTTTATTTGCAAATTTTATTATACACGAATGCAATTACATATATTTCCGGAAGTGATTCTATACAGGATTAATAAAAAAAAGCGGTATATACACACACAATGAAATAGAAAGTATCAGAAATATTACATAAATATGGACAGCGGTTATTTTCGGATGCGTAACAGAAAATGTAGGGGCATACAAGGCAGTGCCAAAAATAAGCTAAACCGGAAACGAGGGAAGTCGAGGATAACACTGTTGTTCCTCTCTCGCCGGGTACGTGAGCGGATATCGTTAACAAATAAGGATCCGCAGATATCCTGCCGGCAAATCCACCTAATCATTCCGACGGTCGAAATTCTACGATAACCCAAGAATATACCCGTCGAGTGCCTCATCTTTCTTCGCGATACATTCACTTCATCACAAACTCGTTATGTACGCCCAGGGCAAATTGATATTGTGATTGAGTAGCGCATAAAAAAAGAGTGTACGATCGGATCATGAGTCACAGAAACATATTCACTGCCCGAGATGGAAAAAATAAAATTAAATGACTGGAATCTTGATCTCATAAAGGTTGCCGGCCATCAGTCATCTTAATTAACTGTTGATCAATCGAATGAAGCATTTGTCATTGAATATGATTGAATATTTGCAAGAGGAAAGTCATATGAAGAACAAATGTGTATGTTTTTTTTATGAGTGCTCTCTAATACTATGAACCATCAATGGTCCCATGAAATATGGCGTGAATAGAAGCATTAAATATATGTACGCCCTACTCTTTTTTACACGGTTTTGATTCCAGCAACAAAAAAATATTTTCAATTTCGCGCGTTGTTGAACACAGGATAGTAATAACAAACGTAAGGCTCCATTAGATTCTTACACGTGTAAGACATTTCCAGCGATGTAAGCGATTTATGTACAGTCAACCCTCCTATAGTACCAAGATAATAATTACGCTATAGAAATCCATCATACAAAATGCTAGGTACCCGTAAAAAAATAGTTTTGATTTTTGTTTAATTGTATTTTGTAATATTTTTCTATTCACATATTTTAAATAACCTTAATCCATTATTAGTTTGTTCACGCGTTATAGTTTGTTGTCAGACAAAGGACTTTGGCGCTTATTTCACAGGGCAATGTGTTACATATTTACGATCTATGTAATTTGATCTTGAAAATTTAGCGTTTTGTAGAAAACGGCGATCTAGATGGAAGCACTATAGGAGGGACTATCACACACGCCACTCTATATCAGAGAACGCTATATGAGGGTTGATTGTATTATTTTATTATTAAAAAGTACATGTGTATGGATGTGTAATAAACTGTATTGATTTATTGGATATTCGTTATTTGCTTTTTTCACGAAATTTAGAATGTCACAAACTTTTTGTATTTATCTAACAAAGAGTAAATATCATAAAATAATCATTGTCCTTCATTATCTGCAATTGCGAAAAAAAATTAAAACAATAATATGTAATGCTGTTGTCAGGGGCGCAATGTTTTTTCTCGCTCGCATCCGGTACGATGTGCCATATATGTGCTGCGAGAGCTCGTTGTCATTTATGCGTCATATTGATTAGTAGAAAAGTTCAAAATATCGACCAAATTATCAAGAATATCATGAAAAACTAACTTTGAATAATCCATTTTTTTTTTAAATTTTAAGATATTGATTGAAATCCTTGGGGTATCTCTGAGACTCGTTGTTTTCGAGCAGCCGTGACGGATGGGTTAAGGAGGCAATTCTCAAAAAATCAGTCATAAATATATTTTAAATTATAATATAATCACATTTTTAATATTGCTAAAAGCTATTAGGTAATTATTTTTAATTACTATTCATTGGCTTTTCTATCAGTTCTAACCGTTTCTACAACTAGACATTATTTATATTGGAAAAACATAATTATTTCATAGTCTATTCTATTTCTTCTAGAATTTTATTTGCAAAAACGTATTCAACGAATGCGTTTTATTCTAAATAGCAATTATTAAATGCATTTAAGCGTTTATTAAATGCCTAAAACGGACATGTAAATCTAGGTGGTATGAATGTACACTGGTTCAAAATCTTAATCGGCTTAATTTTTTTTAGAGAATATTAACTAGGATTGAAATGATGGATTTCGGTAATTCTGACGCAGTATCATAATCATACAAAAATGTTACTAAGATTATTTATGAGTTATTTAACACGTTGACACCGCATGTTTCTCGACTCCACCTGCGGTTCATTCATTATTATCCGAGACGTAATGGGTAATATGGCTTTCGAAACTTTGACTGCAGTGGTGCCCTATGGAGATTATACTTAATATGCAGTTCTGGTTGCTTGAACGGCAAGCGTTGTACCGTTATAACGATATTAGTTTTCAAACTGTAGGCGTAGTATTATGCAAGTGCGTGTGTGTGTGAAAAAATGGATATTAAGAAATTAAGTCGGCACGCATGAAATAATTTAGAGATTCGTGGAATCGAACCAAATTTCGTGACGGCCGCTCGAAATATTTCAAATTGTTTCAGCATCGCGTCGGCCGATGAAAATAAAAATGCGGCGGAATGAAAATCGCATAATACCTGTTGATCGCCATCGGCTTATTTAAAATTGAAATTTATTTATTTGTTGTGAGCAAATATAGTGGAGGCTGGTAACGAGCCGATTTATATCTGTATCCGAATTACCATACACACAATAGAGGCAAAATGTGGAGAATCATTGTTTGTTGCCTTACCTTGTAATTTGACATGGACTCTTGGTCATCCGATGCATTTAGCGTTCAAATCTGAAACAAAAACAACAAAAAAAAGTTAGAAAATCGAAACACTACATAGACAATAAATGATTATTATCGAAATGATTCCGCGAACTTTTTTTTGGGAATTAGGGAAATTTTCTTGTCGCCATTTTCACAGTTCGTTGTATTCGCTGATGAGCACAAATAAATAAAATCATGCAAATCAGAAAGCTCGCAGAGCATGGCCTGGTTAAGCCTCTCTGTGTATTTATCATAAATTTAATGCTGATTTTGTATTCATGAGACGAGTTTTGGGGTCATATTCTTGATTTATCATAACCCTTTGACTGCTGCGATATCTCGTCATTCAGCAGTTAAAGGGTTAAGCATTTGACCGCCACTCTACACTCTATCGACACACTGGTGAGTAAAAATTATTGTACTAGTGACAAACTATTTTTTATGCAATTTCTGTTTCAAAAATCGCTTTCAAATAAAGAATCCGTCACAACGGCTCGAAAACAATCGCGTCGTACGAAGAGGGTCTCTCAGAGACCCCAAGCATCTCAAGACGAGATATTGATGAAATCTTGGTATTGAAAAATGGATTATTCTATGAATAAAAATAGATATGCTTCATAATTAGGTCGATTTTTTTAACTAATCAATATGCTGAGAGACTGAGCTCTCGCCGCACGTGTCAATCGCACGTTTCACTCGAACTGGACACATCGTACCGGGCGTGAGCGAGAAAAAGCATAGTGGCAACAGAAGCGTATATTGTTGTTTTTATTTAAAGAGAAAAATCAAAAACTTGGTGTCCCCAATATTAGCATTGATTCACGAGGATAAAATGCTCATTTTAAGAAAAGATCAGCGCAGAGAGATCTGTCAAGATATTGCGCATGCGCAGAAAGCGCAGCGCGCGGTATTTACGTTGACTTCATGTGCAGTAAATCGCTTCCACCTATCCAAGAAAACCAATTTAACAATCCAGCGATAATTTCCAATTTGAAGCATCATTAGCGAATTAGCGACACGCGCGCACAATGATCAAAAACTTGTGGGAACTGAAATCTGGTATTTAGCGTAGTGAAATCAATTCGTCATATGCTACAAGCTGTCGGAGATTTCTACAAAAGTGTATTTCAATTTTATGCCCCGATAATTTTGGCCTCGGCGTGGATCGTGCTGCGGTAATCGCGGTCTGGTGCATTACCACTCGTAATAAAAACACCATTTTCACATAACAATTTTCGAAGGTGGCCATATACGAATGAGGTTCGAATACGGGCGTGGGACAAATATGTGCCATTCGGTGGGAACTCGTGTATCGTATCGCGTAGAAGTCGTATAAAATTGACGCTCCGGTGTTCTCTCGACAGTTCGTCTTGCTGCGGTAGCCGGAATACGTATAAAGGTTGAAGGGAAAATCCGACGAAAACGGATGTGGACCCTTGATTGTCCTCGGGGGAAATTGTCATAAAGGATCCGATGAATAGATTTGACTGTTTGCAGACCTTTGCTCGCGTTGTAAAATAGGAAGCCATTCTACAATCCATAATGGTAAAAGCCTGGAGCGAAATCCCTTTCTATCCTCAAAAAAAAAAGATATAAAGAAATGTACGGTACAATAAAACCATGTGAACAATTTAATCGGACATTGTTGAAAAACGAAGGCAGTGATCAGAAAATCCATTGTTTTTATTACGAAATTGCCATAAAAAATGGGCACATAATACTTTGATTAGCATAATATGCAAAATTTTACATCTCATATGCTTCCTAACACATGATATTATGCGAATGTTTTATTTTTTGTCTCGATCATTATACGTTAGTCGAAAATACGCATGATGTGCATCTCAATTCCATACATATCAATCCTATGATCATACTAATGTTCGTTTTTATATAGTATATACGTTTCAGTCGTGTAAAAAAATAGTACAGTAGAAACTCAGTTTTACGTGCCCGGAATTTACGTTTTCCCGCTAATTACGTACAATTTCTACTGAATCGACAAGAAATAAACGAGATATTACGCAGCACGATGCCATTGGGAATTAATTTTTGACGATCCCTTGCAAATGTATGTGGATCTTTACTGGTGGTATCTTTTGAATGATAAGATCTCTTTCGAAGTAATGGGAATCGACGTTATAGTAAACAATCATTCACAAAAATTTGTCCAAAGAAGATTTCTCCGATGAATTTATCCAATTCCAACAAAAGAAGATGCTTACTATAATAAATGAAAAGAAGATTGTATAAAAACCAACCTTCCAATCGATTAATAGAATCCAAAGAACTTTATGTAAAAAAATGAACCAATGCCATTTGCGTGGTTTTCTAAACTTAGCCGTGCCGATTGGATCTATTTGTGACCCCAAGTTTTTGATTTTTCTCGAATAACTCTTTTAATATAAATCCTACATGTCTCAAACTTTGTGCATTTGTCTAAAAAAGTCTAAAGATTAAATATTATAATCATTGATCAATATTCGCTTCTGTTGCGACGGGAACGATGTTTTTCTCGCTCGCATCCGGTACGATGTGCCAAGTGCAAGTGAAACGTATACTAGTGACACGATATTGATGAAGATTTTGTCAATATCTTGACTTTTTCTGTTATAAATAGTTTCGAGTTAATAAAAAATATTTTTCAATTAATTTTGTATTAGTAACAATGATAACCGTGATTTCCGTTTTCCTGGTGTTTGCGTTTTTTTGTCAATCCCTTCAGAAACGTAAAAACGGGGTTACACTGTAGTAAAAAAGAAGATATATTTATTAAATTCTTTGCTGCAGTATAAAAAACAACAATATATCGTTGTTCAGTAATCGAAGAATTAATATAATATAATAATATTAATATGAATGTTCGCATAATTTTAAAACATTTTCATGAATGGTTTTCGATATCAATTTGGTTTAAAAAATATATTCACTAGTTAAAATCATTAATATTGTATTGCATATTCGTTAAGAAAATATTTCTAGATTTAATTTGTTAATATTTTTTTAAATTACAGCAAAAAACATATTATTTGAAAACCGTATAAAAAGAGAAACAGGTATATTCCATAAATATTTTAGACATAGCATAGTTATTTTTATTCATGGAAATGCCATTATTTTTGTCGACACGTAAATTGTGAGCCAAATGCAAAGCAATTTCTAAGAAAAAAAAGTAAAAATGCCATCGATCAAGTCGTTCTATTGAAATAATTTCATTGAAGAAATTGTGTCAATAATGCAAAAATTGATTCGCTTATTTTATGCAAATAAAATTCGGTTGCAAATACAATTTTTTTGACATGCATATTTACAACATTCATTTGCTAACATCTATCTAATGCGCAATACAGTCCGACATACATATATTAACAATACGTACAAGAATCGGATGATGACAGAAGATTTATTAATAATTTTCGTAATGCGATGTAAATAAAAAATTAATTGCGTTGATAACAATTATATTTGAGATGTTATAATTAAAGCAAAACTGTTTTGCGTCAATTGTCAAAAACTCTGATAAATTACACTTTTATTACTGAAAAATTAGTAAGATAGCCGTTGTTATAATATATATGTGCTGGTGCGATTATGCTCAGGTTAAATTATGGCTTTCATAAACAATAATTACATAGTTAGGATAGGATACGTATGTAACGATGTTTTAATGACGACGAAAACATTTTTCGGAGCATGTAGGATTTTATGGGAAATCCTAGAGAGAATAGTAACAGAGCGCTGATAATTTTTGGCAATTACGCGGTGCAAAGACCCCACTCCGGCGGGCAACAGTAAAGTCCGGAACCAATCTTTGATAAACGCTTCCGGGGGAGCAATCGGTTACGTGAAATCGATCAGCTCGATCAGCGCCAATCGGCAACAAAAAATAATCGTAAAAACATTTGCATGCAAACAATCCGAAACACATGTCGGCCGGTCTTTTGATGCGTATTTAAACGACGGCAATGGAATTGCAATTTCGGGTCTATGGGGACCGTTACGTCGATTTATAGAACCCACGTAATCAGCGCGTCGATTTTGAGAAGCACACCCATCCAAGCACGTGTGTACGTGACGCCCATTGAAATCAATACCCCAGGTAAGCATGTGTGCAATGCCGTCCGGGTCTTCGGAGATCGTAAATCACATCTGCGATCACGATTTTCTATTGTTTCGCCGCGATTTCCCGTATCCATCGTCGCCAACGCAGGATGACTTCGCTTTCGCCACAGGCACCGTAAATATGGAATTGAATTTTAATTGGGAAATTTCACTTTTTGAATAATTACACGTCGAGCGTGTTGACATTTACAAAAAAAAATACGCCGTATACCCAAAATTTATTACTAAAATAACTACGGGGATATACTGAAGAATTCAGGTCAAATCGATTATACCTGTGGCGTGGAAATTTATATTCTTTGCGTATTATTTGGTCTATATTGCCAATAACACGACATTAATTGACGAGAAATTCATCCAAATGACATAAGCATGCATCTCAGATCTCCTCAATAATAACAAATACTAATAATTTGTTGTAACACGATTCCCTGAAACGATATATTTATAAATGTATTTTCAATTTCATGCGTTATTACGTCCCGGAGTTCATTGGCGCAAAAAGACAATTTTCTGTCACAATAGCCAATAACCAATGAGTAAAAAATAAATAAAATGGTAAAATTTATCAATTAACAGCTGCTATGGTTCATGAGGGCATGCAATTTAAGTGTAGATCAGCATTTTTTTACTTATGATCCCAACCCAGAACGAGCTTTAAAATTCGTATTGTAGGATATAATTGGATAAACAGATATTAAGTAGATAACAGATTCTCTAATAATAAGAAATTCAACATCACAAAACAGTAATAACCAACAAAAGGCTTTATTAGATTCTAACACATTAGACGTGGCGTTACTATTATTTATTTATTGGGTTTACACGGTTTTTGTTGGACGTGTAAAAAACAGTCGAGTATATAACGAATGTAAAATGAAAAAATAAGGTTATATATCAAGGATCCTTAATTTATATACGCCAATAATAGAAAGCTGAATTTAAAAAAATCGTTTAGAAAATGAAAAGGATAAAGAGGAACTATGAGTTACTCTCATTATATTTTTTTACAAATTTATTAAAAGAGATATTCACGGAGAAAATTAATAAGAAGCATCCATAGAGTTTGATCTGATATCCGATTAAAAAAGGACATTATGTTTTTTTTAATTAAATTATGGTTCAAGTCGTTCGCTAAAAAATCTTTTAGGCCAATACGTCAGGCTCCCGGAATGGAAAAGGTTAAGCTTTCTGCAATTTAACGATGGCTTTATTAAAACAAAATCCCTTTATTTACTTATTACCAATTGCGGCTCGTGGGTAACATATTTGGGGGTGCCACGAAATATTAAAATTAAAAAGTAAATTTCGCTCATATTTTATTTAAAATATAAAAAATAAGGTGTGTTAAATTACTAAATAATATTAACAATAATAAAATAAGTGACGGGCGGCACGTAGCTCAAAAAAGGTGCATGTCGGCGCTACAGTGAGCCAGTATGACTACTTCGAGTCGCAGCGCGACAAGGCGAGACCCCCTCCCGCACCCCGCTACTAGCCGGCATCTATCCAATACCCGACGCTGGTAGCGCTGACAATCAGACAGCGCTCTGGCATTATATCGCGCGGAGTAACACTGCCCACGTAGGCACCGACCAAATTAATAAATATAAATAATATTTATATATTCGTATTCATAATGCTTAACCAATAGACACCTATCTATTAATATATAAACATATATTTTTCGACAATTTGCTTGGGGGTGCTGCTGCTCCGCAATGTATATGGACGAGCCGCCCCTGCTTATTACCCTATTCTCGGCGCTAAACAATATTTTAATCAATAAAAAAGAAATAGCAAATGCAATTCAGCAATAAAAAAATACACAAATGTAACGTGTTTAGTTTTTGTTGTTTTTAATAAATAAATATTAAATAAAGCCCAAGTTGGATCTACTCCAAATTTTGACATACCGTAATCAAAAGGTTAGCCATCACTGTACTAATAATATCAGCCATACCCGGACTTATTAATATTTGAATGAACTATTGAGACACAATTCGTAAAATCTGGAGATCTGACACACCAAGACTGCAGACTGATAGAAATTGAGCTTGGCAATAAAAATAAATTACTAAAGCCTAACGAGAATTCTTCGGTTAAGCTGCCTGGAGAGACTGATGGTGATCCAGATCAAACGGGAATGAGCAACCGTCTTATAGCAAGTTTTCGGAAAGCGTAATTGAGCTCAAATTCGAGAAGACACGCAGCATCAACGATTTGGTATATTGCGTTCATTACAAATGAGTCCTCGTATACGCAAATTATGTTAAAATCCTAAGAACCCGTAATTCTATTACAATATACATTTTCGGAAACACTGTTCGTTGATTGCTATCATCACGCCATTAACACTCTTTGAGTATACATAATAATAAAACAATGCGGAAAATCAAGATAAGACCAAAAAAATAGTAGTATTAGCCCACTCGAAAATATAAGACGTAGTCAAGTGTTATCGCAAATTACTAACTATTTATACAACACAAAATTATGCAATTATAATGAAAATAGGGCCGTGCACAATTACACAACGTCGCTATCGTCGGGATCTTCAAGCCAAATATTTAAGTCAACAATTACCATAAATTTTAGAGCGAATGACGTAATACATGAAAATATATTTATCATATCAGGTTGAATTCACACGTGGAATCGTGCGAACAAACGAGCCGATGTTTAGGATGATTGCACCACGGAACAGTTATATTACTACACATCAATTAGTTCTTGCCCGCCGCATAACGCGATTTTCCAACACATGACGGTTCAAAAATAGAAGAAAAAACACCATGGGGTCCATTATCATGGAGAAGCAATCATGTCAATGTTGATCAATCGCGGTTGATTCGCGCAAAACAATCTGATTTACGAGCGCTCTAAATCATACGTGTATGCATGTAGTTCGATGCAAAACACGGTGCATTGTTTTCTCGTTCCGGTGACTTTCACTTTGGCTCGCTGATGCGATATGTGCTCTGTGATGTATTAGCGAAGCCATCACTGTTGAACCATCTCGTTACGGACCAGAGAACCGTAACACTGCTGCAGATCGTGTGCTATTCAGAAGCTGGTGTAGCCGACTGGACGGTTCGTTCGCTCGCCAATTCAGACACCTGATTGTCGTTGATTAAATCGATTCTCTTTGAAACATCATTATTGCATCGAAGGTATTTCAGTGTTGTTTTGCAAGAATCCTGGAGGTTTGTAAAGAACCATTACAGTCACACAATGACAAATAGAGCCGAATGACAAAAGAAGCCGAAAGAAGAGCTTGAATGGAAAATGTTCCACTCGGTTGGGCAACCTTCTGCCGTGGATGCGCAAAATAAAAGTGCCTGTATACAAATGGGTCAAGTATAGAATGCTTTTAATCTTCATACCACATCCATTTGGAGATTTTGCGTGTAATTTAACATATTGTAAAGTGCGTTCAATAACCATCTGAGTTGCACAATTAGGCGAATGCATTAACCGCTAAACGTGAGGTCAATACCTGGATATTTTACACGCGGCATTTGGATTTCGATGGATCGATACAAAAATTACAAAAAATATATATATACAGTAATACCCCGAAGTTACGCAATACGTGGGTGTGACGAAAATCGTCTGAAAATTGCTTCAGAAGTAAAGTTCAAGAAAAGTTAGAAAAAGTCTGTTTTCAAAATGATTTTCAGCCCTTTTCAATTAAGAGCTTCTGTCAAGATTGCAATTGTTATGTGCTTTTCTTTCTGGTATAACTGGGTGTGTGTCGTATACGTGACGATTCGCTCCTGCACCTTGCTCCTGCATCCAGCTCCTGCCTATGTAAAACCGAGAGCTCGTTGACATCATCGCCAATGACTTTCAAATCTGATTGCCTGTCAAGATTTTTATAAACTTTAACCCTTTAATCGCCAAGCCAATTATATGGAATTTTACCGTACTCCGTATAAACTTCAAATAAAATGAAACGGTTAAACATATCGACATTCTAACAATCACAGTGCCTTCAAAAGATATCTCTGCGTTAATTTTCATTTAAAAATATTATATTTATTCATAAATAAATTCGTAGTAGCGTTTGCCGTGGCGCTATTGGTTAGCCGGTTTCGCGTGCCTGCACGCCGTGGCGTCTAAACGGCTAAAGCCTGGAAGATTTATTTCTTCGAATGCGATAAAAGTTCTTTTAGGCTTCCTCTTCCAGAACAGGTCAGACACATCCACGTTAAATATATGTTCAATGATATAGTCCCCTTTATTTTGTCTTGAATGTCATAGGAAAATAAGACACAGCTTCTTTATCGAGTTTTATCGAGTAACTACAAAGTTTTACATTTATAGTTTTGTATTTCACCTCGAAATATTTTACCCACAAACCGCCACCTCAAAGAAGCCAAACGAAAAGAATCGAGAAGCGCGTAACCCCGAATTTGAATCAAAATAATATTATAATCGATGACTAAACATTCGAAAATACCGGATTTGGAACAATAACACAGAAATTTATATGGATTCCTTGATTGCTTATTCATAGATTATACTAACGTTTCTCCATCTTCATTTTATTTTGCCTTCTTTAACTAAAAAAATATTGATATTATAGTGTGGCCTCGAAACCTAACGATACATATCCTTGGTGAACTTAATTAACACATTTCTTTGAAACTTAGTAAATATTTGATTAATAATATAAGGTATTTATATAAAAACCAGATAATACGAATACCAAAATAATATTTTTAATACATTTTTAGGATACAACTAGATCAGATAAGAGGGCATTTAAAGCAAATAATCCCATGGTGGATTATGTATGTACTTCCGTTTAATCCGAGCTGATTTAATTCGGAAAGGGCTAAACCCTTTATATAACACAAGAACAAAGTGGTCCATGTACACATACGGCCCGCATTGAAATCTACATATATTTCTTCGACTCAATAATGACCCTCATGTTACAAAAGCACCGTCAATAATGTTTTTTGCCAAATCTTGACTTATATCCGATGTGAAATTGAGTATTTTTTGAAAATTTAATCCTAAATTATAAATATAAATATTTGAAACAAAATTTTCGTGGGAAAATTAATATTGCTCGAGTAAGTAAAAAAACATAACTTGTAATAAGGGCCAGCTAACTTGGAAGTGCTTTATTTACATAATCAATTAATAATACAAATTTTAATTAAGAAAATTAAACAGAAGAGGTGGTTAATATTATTAAACGGTTTGCTGAAGGACTCGGCATTGAAGATATCGATCGATTGCTAAAATGTGTGGGAACGCAAAGCAACAGAGCAAAAATTCGTTCTAAAAGAAACCGCGAAAGCTTTCAGCAGAATTAATAATTTTTGATAGGTTCGTTTATTAAAAACCAGAACAGATTCCGTCGTAAAGTTGTCGATATTACGAGAATGTGATTCAAAATCAATACAAACATTCCTCATATATTAAATCATAACGTTAGATTTAATCAGCAACGTTATAAGCCATTAATATGCACATATAAACAGATTCAAGTGGTTTAAAACCAGATTTTTCATAATAAATATTACATATCTGCGGACAGTTCCCCCCGGCAGCCATCGGACATGTGCCAATGTGCCACTTTTTTGACCAGCCACACATTTTTCTCTAATAAAACGATAATTTTCATGCGGCAACGCGTCTAGTCCGACACCATAAACACACAATAAGGTCGAGACAATAAAAATTGCGACAGTAAAATGAAATATGAAAGCCTTACCCGAAATTAATTTTTATTGCTTCCAGTGTGTTCGACTTCCAGAGTCGGACAATTGCGACACACACGACCATTAACACCATACACCGCACTCGTGGCATGGCGGTCACGGTTTCGAATATGCGCCGGAATTTTAAAACAATATAAAAAGGCATGTGCCACACAATGACGCACTCACGGATCGCTAAAAAATATATAATAAACGAATATCAGAGAAATAACATATGACACTGTTGTAATAAGAGAGATCGTCGGCCCTGAGTTGAACTGTTGAGCTTTTGACAGCAATTGTACTGTCGCAAGATATCGTCAGCATGTGCATGATACATGCCAGAGTGCAAAACGAATGAGACAGAAAGAAGACGATTGCTCAACGAGTACACTTTATCTAACAGGAATATTAGGTCGTTTCAAATAATGACGGATATTCCTCGAATTGTGCAGACATGTTCGGAAAAATTAAATGGAAACATGCAACAAACTAGATTGGTTAAATGTGAATAGTGGTACGGTAGATCTTTCACAAGGAACAGTAGCTTCTGGACACCGTAAAATAGAGTACATTGGATACATTATTCGTGAACCATAGTATCGCCTTTACATATCATCATGAAGGTAAACAGTGATAGTAAAAAAGAATCAGTCGTAGCTACGCACAATCCAGAATTATTCAAAACAGATAAATTTATAGAGAAAATACGAATCGTCTACATTCGATAACAGACAAGGCACTTGAAGAAGTACAGCAGCATTTTTTTAAAAGCGTTTTATGGTCATGTTTCTCGAAGTCGAGAATATTTTATTCTCCTTTTCGTATTTCTACAGAATTTTGAGCACATTTTTTAATTTAAATATTATTATATATGTCTGTCTGCAGTTACTATTTTTTTCGATATTCTTTTTATGCTTGTAGAGAGAAAGATCATTAATTATCGATGTTGGTCATTAATTATCTTTCTTTAACTTCATTATATAGTAGCAATTCCTACTGGATATAATTAAGTTAATTCGATTCGAGGGCAATTAAAAAAATCATTATTAAAAAATGTATATAACAAAGCAGTGCAATTTTATATTTGCATAAAACTGGAGTAAGCATTTATAGGTAAAATAAAACCATAGCATCATCAACCGATTCGTCACGACAGTTGGAAACAACGCCGCTGGCCGATGGATTATATTTTGTATAAAATTAATGTATGAAAATAGACCCCAAAAATTCAAGACACGAATTGATAAATTCTTCGACAATACCATGACATTTAAAAAAAAATCATTATTCTAAGAATAAAAATAGTTATGTCGATATATTGAATTTTTCTACTAATCAATATGACGCGTAAATGATAAATGACGCGTAAATGACAAATGATGTACCGCCGCAGATTCAGGACACGCCACCGACTACTAACCGCAGAGTTCTAGCGGCACGTGTCACTAGTACGTTTCACTTGCACTTGGCACATCATATCGGATGCGAGCGAGAAAAAACATCGCGCCCGTAGCAACAGAAGCGAATATTGTTGTTTTAATTTTTTTTTCACAATTGCGGACAATGGTTATTTATAATATCTATCTATTCATTAGACTTTTTTACACAAATACAAACAGTTTGTAACATGTAGGATTTATAATAAAAGAGTTATTCAAGAAAAAAAAAGTTAAAAGCTAGGTTAAAAAGATACCAAACAGACGGATTCTGCGATAATTTTCTTATTTTTTTCAATGTACTTGTAAAGTTCTAGTAAATATAGTGATTGCAGGGTCATTCTAATAAAAAATACATCAACACATTCCAATGTTATTTATCTAATAATTCTAATCCCAGTTTTTTTGGTAAATCAATTAGTGAGCGAGTAGCTACAATTCTTAAGAGACTCTTAAGAGATAATTTAGCGGCCTGTGCAGGGGATCGTTTTTCTCCCCTGGGATAATTGATTACTTGCAACAAGAAGCTATCTCGCAGTTTTTTTTGGCAATTCTGCCAACTATTTGCTGAGAAATTTCCATTGTTTTAGCAATATCGTGACGGGAATAAATCATCATGTTGAAAAGAACAGTAATAATATGTTTTCATTATAAATATTATTATTTTGCAAATATCAAAAAAAAAACAATCACTATAAAAATGGCCATTTTAGGATTAATTTATGATAAATAATAAATCCATATAGTGATTGAAAATGTAGTTAATTTATTGAACAGGTACTGCAATACGTAATACATTCGTGAAATAAAATAATAATATTTATAGATTATACGTAATCACTGTAATCAGCTTATGCCGAGTTCACGCTACTGTATATGGCAATTCAACGTGGAAAAACATACCAAATCGGCATGCCATTTAAAGCGGAAATGTCAAGGATTAGAAAAGATTCGCAATGGCGATATACCCAACGGAATAAATATCGCAAAAATAATAGAAATATAAAAATCGCCACAAGGTCGCGCCAGGGTTTGCCGAACAATATCCGCGCAAATAACGAGAAAAGCGTATTGCGAAGAAACGTTCTATTTGCTCTTTCTCGAAAAGCGTCTGACCTTCGGGACCCGAAAATAGATTCGGTGTGCCATTGTCGGACGGGACGATAGAATCCCACGTGCTTTTGTACACCAGTGTACATGCGTACACGTCACGCACGCACAAAGCACACAGCGATGTACCTGGAACACCTGAACATACCTGGGGGTTTGAACACCGGACATCTGATTGTATCGCGGTGCTTACAACGATCGTATCGTCGGTGAGCATATAGCACGGCAAACAATTTCGGCAAATAATTGGGTTTTATTGTTAAATACATAATAAGCAAAACGCCGGTTCACGGACAAAGGTGAGCGCTGTCGGAGTACCGAATCGATAAATCATGTGCGATTAATTATTCAACATATAATATTACTGAAACTTCATGTCAATAATATATAATACAGTGGAACCTCGGTTTACGCCCTTGATCCGTTCTAGATCCTTGGATTCAGGGGCGGCTCGACTTTAGGGGCAACCGGGGCACTGCCCCACACACATCTCCTAATAAAAACATAATAATTAGCTGAAATATGCGAACAGAACTGTATTCGTATGTGTTTGTACATTTTTGTATCCGCCATGGTCACTAGCTTTGACGCGAACGACTGTTGTTGTTTGGCTGGGTAGTGGAGGTAACGAAAAAAGTTCCGTATCACCGTGTATAAAAGGTCGCTTATTGTTTGCTGCGTAAGCCTGTTCGGGGCAGGTTTCTATATGCCCTGGACACATGGCGCTAGCCTCAGTTCAGCTGTTAGTCCGACGCGAACAAGTGTTGTTGTTGTTTATCAGTCAGTGGAGGTAAAGAGAAAAGTTCTGTATTACTGTATACAGAAGGTCGCTTATCGTTTGCTTCGTACAACAGGTATGTATATGTTTTATTTTGCCCGCTGTTCTATATTTTCTACTCGATTCGAAAAATAAACGACACCGTCAACGTTATTCGACTACATTCATTATTTCTCAGTCATTTGCCCTGGATAAAACTAATATAATAAAATGCGCCGGATAAAAAAATATCCAAAAAATAGAAAAATGAAAAGTTTATTTACAGATTTTCTACAAATCAAAAAATAAAATTGAAAAACCTTAACCACTATAACGTGGTACCTATCTTGACGTTATAAGGGGGTTTACTGTATTTATTTATTAATAATTAAATTATTATATATTTATTTAGGAACAGCGCTATAGAAACCTGCCCTATAAAAGACTAGGCACACTTACAAAATTTGAGGTTAGGGTTTTTAATTGTATTTTGTAAATTGAACGAAATTAATACATCAAAAATATTTATTATATTTTATAAAAAAATACGTTATATGTATTTTGACCTGGAAAATTTATCGTTTTATATAAAGCGGCCAGCTAAAAGGTAACACCATATGAGAGACTGTCGTAACATGCCATACTATAGCAGAGAGCGCTATAGGAGGGTTAACTGTACCTAACAAAAATGTTCGCGTACAAACAGGACGTCAAGTCGAATACTATTATATTATTATGTTTGTATTTTCAACCGAAATAATATAAGAAACCATGATAAATTTAATCATACTTTCATCATTACAGGGTGTATCCCTGACTGCGTGATAAATGAAATGTCGTGACGTCATTAGTGCGAATACACACGACCGTGGCTTCTAGGCTTATTATCGCAATTCAACACGGTTAATCAAAAGCAAATTTACTTTCAGTAAACGCTGTTTTAATCAGTCTTGATAAAAACGAAAATCGTGTCATAACGAAAGTTATCAATAGACAATGCTTGCAAATATTCACACACCTCCTCCCATGATATCGGATGATGTAAAATAAAGCAAAAAAAATAATAATAAACAGATTGCATATGAGTAGATTCACACGAGGCCGACGAGATCCTAGCCGCTGGAAAGCGACAGTGAGAAAATTCGCCCGACACAATCGCGGGCGTTGCGCTGAATTTTCTCTTTCATTTCCGCGTGTCTTTTAAACGGATTCAGATATGAGAATATTAAAAAAAAAATCTTAAACGAAACAAAAAAAATCAATGCTACCACATGTGTAACACACAGTTGCGTATCACACACGGCATTCCTTGCAATGATTAATTGAGGAAGCGTGCAGGTTGACTTGCGAAACGTCTCGTTATGTAACAGATTTGCGGCAAAGCAATATGATTCTTAATAGCGTATTTAATTTTTACATTATTTATTGCGAACGACAATGGCGCCTTTGTCGGCGAATTGTCTTCAATTTGTATACATTATGCATGCATTACACACAAAATAACATTATTTCGGATATAAATCGTGGGTTTAGATCCGTTTTTGATCTCGAGATAATAAACGAATTCAAATTTATCAAAAGTGATATATAATATAATAGAAAATTTTAAAAATAATAAACCTAGCATTGAAAAGGAAAAAGTTAACGTAAAAACGAGGGCAAAGATAACGCTAATTCTGTTTGTATTTTCGCCGTGCAAAACTCATGCGCCAACTATCTGTTACAATTGATTTCGCACGAATACGGACATCATAAGATAGCGATGATAAGCCTTATCTAAGAATGCAAAAAATGGCACCATTCAATAAAATTAATAAATAATCTTTTAACGAAATTGTTACATTTGTATTTGTTTTTTTTTATTACATTTTTAATCCCTGAACTTACGTGAACGATTTTATACACCTCATTCAACTAACTCAACAGACCCCATCGGCAAGGCTAGGTTAAAAATTCTCCTAAGATGAATATTACCCTTAAAAACAAGCCGTCGTCGAAAAATCAACACGCTCGTTTGCTAAATAGAAATAAGACCGCTCAATGGAATTGTAAATTTAATCAAGTCAACAGAAAGGCGTTGGATATCTGTAGAACTCGCAAGAGAAGGCAAGGCTTTGGCGAAATAAATAGCAAAGATATTTAAAAATTATTGGCGTAATAACTAAAATTTAATAGAGCACATTTCATCAAATGTTGACAAATTTTAGTACAAAAAGCACAAGGGAAAGCTTAACCCCTCGAACAACGATTTATCATTTTTTCTATACTTGTTAGAATCATCTAAGCACCTAAAAGACTATCCTTAGCTTAACAATTTAAGTTATTTTTGCTAAATATAAATCTTTAGACGAAATAAAGCACTAAATTTTATAGATTTTGTGCAAAAAAGTATGTCATATAACTTAAAATGGTTATAACCTTTTCCACCCCTGTAAAATTCCAAATCTGTAAAAAAAGTATGATGAGAGTAACTTATGGATTCGACTAAAAGTGGACAGAATGGAAAATGTAAACGAAAATGTGTTAACACTTTATTATAAATATGCACGATGATCAATAATGATATTTAATATTTTTGATTAATTATTGTTTTATAAAACATATTTATCTGAATATTTATAAAATGAAATTAGTATATTTTTAATGTTAATTATAATTTTCATGTTACGTATGACTCGAATTTGGAATAATAGCATTTTTAATGACGTAACGATCGTCTTAAAAGAGTATTACCTATAAGAACGGCCCTCGACTTTCGTACAATTCGCTATTGCGCACATTTAAAAAAAACACCTTGTAATCAAGGATTGATGATGAGCATCAAAACGATATTCCTGAATTTTTAAATTATTCATACTAAGGCTCCTAGTTTTCATAAAGATTAGAAGACTCGATTAAAAGAAGATTCTAACGCAGTGTTCAAGATAATAATGCCTGGTTCGACAAATTAATACTAATACTTACATAATATTAAATAGACTGGAGAATTGACTAATTAAAATAGTTCCTCATTGTCCAAAATTATTGTAGATGAATTATTTCTCCAAGCAATATTCAATGTATGAGACGAGTTTATTTTCAAAGATTTTCCAATAGCATGATTTAGAATTAGAGAAATAGAGACAAAATACAACGTATCCGTCGAATAATCTCAAGGCAGATTGTTTCTTTGACTAGTAGTCAACAGTTCAAAGACATAGCAGCATGCATGCAACGCATAATCGATGCGTTCAGCTTGAACAACCGCATGAGCAAAAACAAAACAGAAAATGTCAAAATCGTTTCTTGCCATATTTCAACAATTTTCAACGTCGTTGTATCGGTATAACGGAAGTGAAGAGAAACGTTATCGCAAATTATGCAAAAATAACCTTACATTTACGACCATATTTAAAAAAAAAGCATTACTGTGTGACACATTGCACATTGCAAACAATAAAAACCCCGTACTAAAAATATTAAGACAGAACTGCGTACGATTAATTGAGCTGATCATTAAATAACCGTATATATTAGCGATACCGTTGATTTTTGGCAAATATCTGTGGGATCGAAATGCAAATATCTATGACCTATTACGTATTCGTGCTGAATTACATCGCCGAATACCATGGTTTTTACATTATCACCGTGTTCAGCACGCTACTCGCCATGATTTCCGAATCCATCCTGCGGCGTCGAATGCACGACGTATGGATTCTTGGTGATAGCCATGGCAACCGTATGCCAAAACATTTAGTCATCATTTCAAAACTTACTCTAATGGATCTAACACCCCTTTGAAACTTTACACAGCGACACATGACAAGGGTAAAGTTACCCGATGTAATTGTGGTGAATAGATATCGTCGTGTCACCACTATTTTCTATTTTCAATACAAGGGCTTCACGATACTGAAATATCTTTCATGGCCACGTGCAAAATAAACACGATCGCAAACGGCAATATGAAAATTCGGCTTTTCAACGCTGCGGCGAGATTCTGCTCGCCAATTAATTATAATTAATGGTATTATAAAAATTAATGGATTTGGGCTGTTTCGTAACCACGCTGATTGGCTACGGCTGTGAATGATGAAGCCCAGATCAATAACGCCGCTTATCGTGATCTAAAGGTGTTCTCTCACATTCGATAAATCATTTAAAAAATTTTGCAACCGTCTTAACGAACGTACATTGTCTATATAATGCTGCCTTATATCAAATATGATTTATTCTAAAAATTATATACAGTAGATTCCGCTTAATTCGGACCCCGGATAATCGGGACGCCAGTTTTATGGGCCAAGCAAGTTCATTTAAAATATCAAAAAAACGTAACCCTAAATTTCATTTGTCCCTAGTCTTCTATAGGGCGGGTTTCTATAGCGTGCTCTCTATTTCGTCGTTATAGGAGAGTTGATTGTAATAGTAATTTACTCCGGTTATTTGGTACTCGATTATGTTTAATTATGACATTTAAAGTCAAATTTAAATTTAAATAAATATTTGAAATTCAACATTGGTTTTATAATTAAATAATTATGGATAAGTTTTTTTAGATAAATATTGAAATCATACATTTGTCTAGATTAATTGATCTGTGATTCTGACAGATGATTTAAACTAAATTGCTATTCCTACAGTAATAATAAATTAACGTTTGAATAATACTTGAATTTAGACTTGGGGAATGAGAATGCAAGGTTTACTTATGAAGTATCGAGCAAAAAAAATGCGTAATGATTTTTGGGAATTAGGATGTAGAACTACGACATTAGAAAAGGACAATTTTACTGTTTAAATCTCATTTAGACAACTTAACCGGCGCGAAAACAAACGCGTCGTCCGAAGGGGGACTATTTATAGTGAAAAATAAACATGGAGTTATTTATGATATGCTTCATAATTAATATGTGATGTGTGACGCCTAAATTGCAAGCGCACTCGGTGTTTACTATTACGTCGTACTAGTACCGCACATCGTACCGGATGCGAGCGAGAAAGAACATCGCGTCCGTGTCAACAGAAGCTAATATTATTGTTTTTTTTTTTTTCGTAATTACGGACAATAAAGGTCAATGGATTACTTATAATATTTATTCATTAGACAAATACAAAATGTTTGTGACGTGTAGGATTTATATTAAAAGAGTTATGTGATGTATCTATATTGGGTCACTGAAGCGTTCTAGAAATATATTTCATTAAAGACATAGCCATGTTAAGCGATATGTTTTTATTTTTTTTACGTATTCATCAATAAAATAATAAAAAGAAAAAAAAAATTCCGAATAAATACCTGATTTAATTCATTGTCGTACCCTTATCTTCTGAGTTTAGACAAATAATTGTCTTTTCTGAACATTTATATTAGATAGATAAGATATCTAGCTGCAATATCAACATCTCAATGTCTGATAATTTTATATCACAAATTAAAAAAATATACGCGTTGCCACAAATATGTTCTTGATTGCCATAATCTAATACGGCGCTGATGATAATCATGCTTAAAAAATGTATGTAGAAATTTATTTAATTATAAATTTAACCCTTTCACTGCGGCACATATTCAAATGATTTTAATTATGAATTTGAGCAACAGTAGATTCGCAATAACGCTTAATCTAGAGACAGAGGAAATCGTAATTGCCATCCTCAGCTCAAAAAATAACAACAGTTACACATGAAAAAATAAACAATAGCAACATAACAACGAGATGATAGATGCGAGACGTCACAATCTTCATCACGCCACTTTCTACCATCATCCATGCATCCACCCCGTGTAATTGACCAGATTTTTCAATTTGACATTTGACATCGCTCTGGAACTAGAATGTCGTTAGGCAACCAAAACACCATCGCATGCCTAATACGTGACTGTGTAATGTATTACAGGGCATAAAGATGATAATAGAACCGTTTCTGTATAGTCTAGATGAGGTAGTTTGATGATAATGTATAAATATTTAAATATTTGAAATATGACTCACGCTAGATCCATAAGCAGAGTATCACGACGCTGATAACAATAGATTTTTTTTACTCAAACATCGAATATAATCTTTAAAGCACACAATATACAGATACAGATAAGAGAATCGGTAGAAATGATGCGGGCACGATACAAGAATTATCTGGGAAAATAGATGGGGGTGATAGATCCATTCGTCGGTCCCGAAATAAATCTGGAGGGGGTGGTGAATTCCCAGTGATTTACGATATTGCTCTGATAATCCTTTTTCCAGATGTCCTAATGAGGGCGGCCATTAGGGAATAAATATCCAGCATTTTTCTATTCCCCCTCTAGGTGTCATTATTGGGTGACAAAGAACGCGCGCTCATATTGCTCTCTGCAATAATGCAACATGATACATAGGGTGGGCTGTTGGATGGGTGGAGTGGTGCGGTGGCTCTGAAAGAACGGCTCCATTGTCCATGTATCATCCAACATCCACCGTGGGAATGACAATGAAACAACAGAATTATAAATCGCACATACGCATACATAAATTAATCATATTACTCAACCACGCCCTTCTGTATTAACTGAATTTATATCAAAATTCCTTTATACTGCCCACTTATATGTCATTACATATTTATGAGGGTAGCGTTGATTAAATATATACGGGAATTATTTTTCTTCTTGACATATTAAAATATTTTACATCTCAAATACAATAACGAAAATAATCTACGATAGATATTAATTATGAAGATGATACAATGTAACTACACTATTATTGTACGATTTAATGAACAGCTCAATTTAGAAGATGGCATTGAAGTTTTGTGTTGTGTGAAAATACTGCAAAAAGTAAATGCATCATCAAAGAATAACAAGTTGTAGAAAAAATAAATATAATGAATTATTCTAAGAAAAGTGGCAGATGGTTTTTGACAAATTAATAATGTATTAATAAAAAAGAAAATATGTACTCGAGACACTGATGGATCTTCGAAGGCAAACCTATCAATCCATCAATAATTTGACTAAAATATAAAATGAAAATAGAGGAAAAATCGTCCAAATAAAATTGGATATGTCCGTTAAAATAACCAATACCACCTCAGGCGCTTTTTGTGGATATTTCGATTTACTATGATATTTCAATAATTGATTTTTCATTTCGCCTCCAGCCGTTAGTTAATGAGTTACTATACATTTGCAATCTAAATATATTTAAATCAAATCAATATCTCTATTTAATATCAAATGTTGCTCAGTGACTTGGTACATCCTAAGATGATATCATGGATATTAACATTTCTGTTACAGTTATATCCAGTGGCGGCTAGTGAGTAAAATATTTGGGGGTGCTGCGGAAGATTAAAAATTAAAAAAGGTCATTTCAAAAGTGAATCATAATAGACAGTGCGAGACTGCTCCGAGTCGCAGTGCAACATAGCGCTAAACGACGAAAATTCATAGATTTATTAAATGAATTAGAAAATTAAAGGCATGGATATAAACCCCCTAATTCATAGCTAGAAATTGTTTCTCAAGAATTGTTCATGTAAACCTCTAAAAATTATTTTATAATTATTAAAGCATAATAAAATTATCCCTGCTGTTTCACAGTTAAATGTTAAGCCTGAGAGAAATATGGCTATGAAAATAGACATACAACATGAAGTAAATTTAACATTAGAGGAACAATTACAACAATACAATTAACCCACTTATAGAGCCGAGATAGGGTATACGCCATATACAATATTAGGCACCAATCCAAATTTCGGGTTATGTAATTACTTATGTAATTAGACCTTGAAAATTTAACGTTCTTTAAAAACGGCGGAAGTACTATAGGAATAACTGTCGCACATGCCGCTCTATAGCAGGGAGCGCTATAGTAAGGGTTAACTGTATATCCATCAGAGCGTTAATCCAAAGATGAACTTTTTCGGACACTGGCAAGAGATAATCGTCTACGAAGCAACTGCAAAATAGATAAACAATTTAAACATGCTAAAAACAGCATTACGCACAATAAAATCAATGACGACCCAAAATGAGAGAGAGATAATCTCCGGAAAGAGATTATCTGATAAGTCAATAGATTGATTATGATTTTTTTTTAATTTATCAATCATTATTCTTCAAAATAATTATATAATATATTTTTAAGTATTCTCTTTCATGTGTATTATTTATAAAAATGTATTTAGTTTTAAATTCGTTGAGAACATTAAATAAAATTCTTTTCGAGAAATCATGGCTAACTATTAAAGAATTATCGCAGTAACTCGCATCTACATAATCCAGAACACAGGTAGATTTAAAGTGCATCGGAAAATCAAATAAAATGGTTTTTAAATGCCATAGATTTATTTATTTTTTTGACTACGATGGATGGATGGCATAACAGAAAGATCCAGAGCACCGAGATTCTAAAGATGCAATTGGAAAGAGTCTATTACACTCATATTCCCCCAGTGTCAAACCACGACACTTGGTTATTTTTTTAATATTATTTCAGATTGAAATTTATAATTATTTATTCAACGCAGGATATTTGGCATTAAATTATTTAATTCCATCTCGTCAAACTACCTACATTAATATATTTTTAAAAAACATGCAAAGGGTCTCTTCCTCTTACATACTCCCTGGCCAGTGTTATAAAGAATTCCTTGAATTCATAGTTTTCGTTGGACACCTATTGGACTATCCAAACAATCCAAACCACACTTTATATATGTTTTGGATTAATCTCAGGATAACAAAGCGAAGAAATAAATCTTTGTTACTAAGTCGAAGGATTCAAGAGTTGAATTGAAAGATTTTACCATATAATTCATATTCGTGAGTAATGGCTCTGTCTGATTATTATCTTTTCAGATCCATATAATGCATTCTACGCAAAAAACGTCTTCATCAAACGCAAGATAGATGTGAAATGGTTGCAAATACGAGTTGATTCGAAGTAATTTGTCTTTTATCTTCATATGTCAACTGTATATTTTTATACACATCTGTGTTTGGCACCTATCATCTGTACAAAAAGAGAATCGTCTGCATTGTCATTCAAATATCCCTCGAAGCCCGAAATATTCATATTCGTAAATAACAAAGCGAATCGATGCGAATATTGCATGCATTTCTGCGCATGCGCCCGGTCATACAATATATGTATATATACAATATGTATGCGTGCATGTATATATAACCCACTGAAAAATTTGAATAGAAATCGTGAATAGAACAATTCTCCTCCAGCTCGAGCACCAGCAACAACAACCTGTTGCCGAACGTATGAAAAAGTTTCATCAATGAACAAAAAAAAATGGCTAAGAATATGCTTGTGCATCAAACGACAGACGACAAGGTCACAGGTTCGAAATTGACGATATTTTCGTTCTGGTGGGAGATTTCGACGGTATTTGCCCCGAGGCGCGATCGGACTTGTATCAATTGGGTCATCATTGAACCAGTTGAACCACTTGATGCCCCGGCAGATGTACAAACCGATCGTAATAGATTTAAATAAGATAAAGAGGCCAATCCCAATAAGACGACGCCAATTTTCATCTGCGACGGAAATTTGCATAAAATATTTTAAACCCAAATTCGGCATCAGATAACAATGATCAAGGTCGAACGCGTATAAATCGTTATTGTATTGTACGGCATGTCTTTAATTTACATTGACACATAACACCTCCCACAATAAGAACCGAAAAAAAATCATACAAATGGCATTGAACCAATTTTTTTTAATTTTGCTAAAAAAAAATAAGCAACAATTATTCGCCATGACCGACACGCAGAGACAATGCTCAATTCTATAACATAAAAATGAAATAATAAAAAAAACGGTTTAAAAAAAGACATGGAACTCATACAAAATGTGGGGATAAGTTTTAAAAAGCCGCGAAACAATGATTTTCCTTATCACAATTGCATCATCTCTTGTTTGTTTTTAATTCTTCATAGCGCCAAGATAGGGACCATGCTATAGATACCCGCAATATTTTGTTGTCAACCAAAGGACATTGACGTTTATTTCTCGCGCCAATGTATTCTATATTTACGAAATATGGAATTTGACCTTGAAAATTTAGCATTTTGTAGAAAACGGCGATCTAATAAGAAGCATTTTGGGAGCGATTATCGCATAAGCTGCAATATACAAGGAACGCTATAGCAGGGTCGAATTGATTGTACAGGTGATTAAAAAAATATTTTTGTTTTTAACACGCTTTTCTTAAACCAGCATAAATCGATGGATGAGTGGATCTGTCAATATACAATAAAAAAATAATTAAAATATTTTCAAATGTCAATGCCAGAAGAACCCTTCGAATATCATTGAACCTGCGATCGAATCGCATGACCTCACGAACCGATATCATTCACAATCTATTCATCATTAAAGGTCTAGGAAAACGTTAGATAATTGCGTTTTACTAAACACAATGAACCATAAATTATTTATTAAATTAAATATTTTCAACGCCGTATTGCGTTATTATGATTATCTCGAATCGCGCGGAGAAACTGTGATAGATCGACACGACTGCAGATGGATTCGTCATAGAAAAATATTAAATTTTCCCATAAAAAAATAAATAATAATACGGTCGTAAGATATTCGCGATTTCATCTCGGATCAATTAGGTTATCCTATTCTATATTGGATAATGGTGGCGATTTAACGTATAAACGGTTATGAATAAATTTGCATAATACGATGCCTAAATAATACTATGTATTTGGTAATGCGAGGATGAATGCAAATCAAGATTGTGCAATCGATTTAATTTCAGAATAAATTTATAACGTAATGCTGAAAATTGGAATAGATAATTCGTTTTTACGATTCATAATAGTGAAACATTATAATTTTTTTGCATAAGGGTATTGTTTTGAGAGTATTTTTGTGCAATGGCAACACTGAAAAATTCGAGTAAAATGTTTAAATGGCGGAACGTCAATTGCATGTTTAGAATCATATTTTATCAAAATTACGACGTTTTACACGATTTTATAGCAAAAATTACATTTATTTGTGATTATTTGAATGAAATGTGATAATCATTTGATCCAATATTTACATAATAATTCGATATGGCGCAATGCACATAATATATTCGATTTTGTGCAGTAAATATATGGTCCAGACGATTTTGGAACACTCCTCGATGATCAGATATATTCCCGGTCCGCAGTGCACGTAAATGTGTTGCCCGAATATAGGTCAGTCAGGTCGCAGCCGAATACACACGCCTATACACTATTTGCATTACGGCTCCGATTCCGGCTATTGATTTGTCCGAGTTCAGAAATGATAACAGACCCAGATCGTCGGAGACGGTACATACCTTTGTTCTCGTTATCTTCGGCCCAGATGAGAATATCGATTCGGCACGAGGAGGCCGATCGTCGCACCACAACAATAACTGTTCACTCGATATTATCACTCGGGTTGGCGGACGACAACTTATCGAACGTCAACGATCGACATTCATTTGTTTACAAAATGAAGCGGCTCGCCGTGACGTGAGAGGGCGCGGGCGGGGCGCGGAGGGGGCGGCGCAGAGCGGGCCGCGAGACAGCGCACTGGGCCCGGGCCGGCGCCCGACTGCAGCTCGCGGCTGCTGCGCGTCCCCGTCTCGCTCGCTCGCGGCCCGGTGCCATCGCCATCTCCCTCTACTCGCAGGTGACCGTTTGTTTTTGAATCGGCAGCGTTATCATTTTTCGTTCGAAGCGTTTTGGTCCAAAGTCGACGCGAATACCACCAAAATAAACCAACAACGATACAACTCTAAAAATACGTTTAATCTTATGAATTACAAAGATAAAAATGGCGAAAATGCTCGCGACGAGATTTATATAAATGTAACTCGCGTTCATTATTAAATAGCATTTCTTAGTCATCTATATAAATACCGTGAATATTACCGATGACATAATTATCATTAACAAATAATTTATGAGTTGTTTTCTTCGTTATCGCAACGTATCTTCGTCACATAGTACTGTAATAATATATTATATGTATATATTAATTAACCTAAAATATTAAATCGAATAAAATGTTGAGCAAAAAATCGCTACCTTTAAAAACGTTTGCTTTTTATTGAGAGTTGTGAAGTAATCTTTAACATTCTGCACTTTTTGCAGTGGAATCGTCTTCATTTATAAGATATATCTCGAATTATTTGTCTAAAACTAGGCTTTATAAAAAATAATATTATATTTACAGTCAACCCTCCTATAGCGTTTCCTCCAAATCGCTGCTTTTTACAAAATTCCTTGTCAATCAAAGAGCATTGACCTTTATTTTCGCTTGGCAATGTATTATAATTTACGAAATATCTAAATTGACCTTAAAAATATTAGAATTTTGTAGAAAACAGCCATTTACAGGTAACGTTATAGGAGGGTTGACTGTAGTTCGTTCGGCATTAATTCTTGTAATATTCGCAGTCTTTCCCTCCGATAGACCTTACTATTTTTGGCTGTCTCCATTAAATACCCATACACTTTAATCCTTTCCCCTCTGCCTATTTGTGGTAAAATCTACCTTCTACTCTCATTAATTTTATTTTACGAATATATAAAATAAGATTTTCATTGTTAAAATGAATAAGAAACATTTATAGGGTATGATCCGATATTTTATTCAATAAAAGGCATTTTTTTTATAAATAAATAGAAAAAAACGTAGTTTATTCGGTTTGCGTCTAGCCTAAAAGTAGAAAAACTAAAACTGATATTGGCTATATATTCCAACAGAAATCATTTAAAGTTAAACGATCTCATTTCTTTTAATAGATCACATTATGAGATTTTACAATTAATAGATTAAGACTTTATTTTAAACCCATCTCGTTGATTTTCTTCAAAGCATTGTCATAGTAGGCTTCCAATATGTTATTATGTATTAATTAACCTGCGAAATTCTTTGTCCTTAATCTGAATATTCGTGAATGCCGATTTTAAATAGATATGAGCGATTTCTGCGTTACGTTTTGATTTATGACGATACAGAAAACCCCTAATCTTGACTGAATCTCGTAGAATAGAAGAAAGTGAAGTGTGAAATGGCGTTGACATTAAGCTCATTGATAAATTTTATACAAAACTGGCATATTGTCATACATTTGATAGTAGATAAAAATAAAATCTACCATTTCAAAAAAATTGCCCTTATCTAATTATATAATTTTGTATATACAATTCTATTACGTGTATAAAATATTCCTTAGATTAATGAAATATTTTACCGCTTATGCGATTAAATTTGTGTTTTATTTCGTCGTAAATATCAATTTATGTATTGTCTTATGAATATGATATATGTTATTTACGAAAGTACGTCTTGTTTGAATTCTTACCTGGAAACACGTTAACAAAACTCCCAAATTACAATATATCACTTCAATGAGTCATATATTTTCTAAAAACAGTCATAAATTTAGGTAGAAACGGTACCGGTACCTATTTACCTGCCATGTTTGCTATTCTCATTTGATGATATGTGGTAAAGCAATGCGATTTTCGTTATTTACATTTTAGTCGTAGTAACGTCTTATCTTTAAAAAAATAAGGCGTTATTTGTTTCGGCAGTATTTAAATTTTGATAGACAAAGACTACATGACAATATGGCGACGTTAAAATAATAAATTAGGGTACAGGGAGCGGTTTAGGAGACGCCTAGAAAAAATACGGTCAATTTGTCTGGACGCCCATCGTTTGACTTCGGCCACACACGATGCTCTCGAATGGATCTGCCTCATCAAAATATAAATCATCCGATAGAAAAAATACGGCAAAGTAATCATTTAAATATTTTAATTGATCTCTATATATATTATTTAAAAAAATATTGTTGGATTTAATATGGTGCGGTGAATTCTGGTCGTCCATTTTGGATTTTAAGCTATTTTTGATGAAGGGCATTATGATTTCCATGACATGTTTCACATCAATGCGTATCCATCCCCATGTCCGAGATGCGGGGTTCCTTTCGGAATTCGGTAGCATATCTAATCTAAAGCTCAAAGAATGTAAAAAGGTTTTAATGGTAATGGAATCTTTTATGCTCTCGCTTAAACCGTAATAAATAATATATTACCCCTAAGTCTTTGATATTTATTACGCAACTTAAGCTGCATTCACATGTTTTCGTCGCTTTATTTTTATGTGAAAAAAATCCCAAGACACGATTCTTATTTTATAGAATTTAAAACGTCGTGTTTTCTGCAAAAATACAACACAAAGAAACATTTTCAACGCGAGATTGCGTGTCGGATTCGTGTTGGAGCAAAAATCTATTCCATGTCTGCGAAACGTGGATAGTACGTACCATCCAGAGCCAGATCGGAAAAAATCAATTGGAAAGTATCTAATTAAATAATAAACATTGTTAACAAATATATATGAAATCAACATAATTACCATCTTCGTATACAGACACAGAAAGTTTTTAAACAATTGGTTTAGTTTTCAATTTTACTTTCATTTATCAATTTTACGCTAACTGTGCTGCTTAACTCATTGTCTACGGGGGTCGTGGATTCCACGTCAAAAGCGTTTTTGTGGTGTATGTCCGGGGCGCGCATATCACACCCGAGCCGAAACTACGCGTTTGATCGGTTGTAACTTTTACAAAGTTTTGTTTTTTCAATTATTTTATTGTTGGTTATATACTTGATAGATAATAAAAACCTCCTCTGACGCTGAGGAGATTTAAGACAAATGCGGCAAGTGCATATAAAAAAAATATTCGAAATATTTTATGGCTCTATTACAAGGAGTGTGTTAAGAAATTGCCGACCTTTGTCGGCAATAGTTTAATGTTTAAAATTTGTTATAATCTTTTGTTTTTCGTCAGCCGATACTATGCGCTTTGATCTGCTGTCTCTATTATAACATTTAGATTTTTTCAAATATTTTCTTATCGGTATGATACTTAGTTTTATTCTAGATGAATAAATTATTACTGTGATGTCATATCGTCATTATTCACTTTTATTTATGACGTTCCTCAACATTCGGACCAATTAAAACAGCTGGCTTATAGAATTTATGGCCTATCCCAGTGACAACGGCTAATGAATGACCTTGAAATTTCACACACAAGTCTTCTATATAAATATTCAAAATTCAACATTCAAAAGACCATATTCAAACCATGTTTTTATAAAAAAATCAATTCGGCCCGTTTCTATAGAGTTTTTAGACCCCTGCTATAGGATATAATTTTTTTTTACTTACTAGCTAATGTTGAAGTTCAAGTAATTCAACTTTTGGCTCAATATCTTGGTTAATAAAAGAGTTATGATTATTTTTGTAAAAAACGACGTTTCACTAAATTTCGGCGGATGGCACATATTTTTCTGCGATTCGCCCCGTAGGTAATGTGTTAAGAAATATGGTTTGATGTAGTATTTCATTTATTTTTATGTAGAGGTATCATAGTCCAGAATATGAATCAGATTATTCCAATCCATGATTTATAGAAATTTTAACTTACTTTTATTTGATTGAATCTAAATAGAAAAACACCCATAATGCTAACCAAAAAACAATCCTATTTGTTAAAAAAAGATCCCCTTTTCAAATGGATATTATGTATAAGTTAAACAAATGGGTTGAAATTATATACTAAGAAAAACCATCGTCGGTTTAACTGGGTGGATCTTGTAGTATAATGACTAAGAAAATAATAGTTACTCATTTGAAATGGATTAAAGCGGCGCTACTCAACTAGTGCTGTGAGGATAATATTTACTTTTGAATAAATATTAAAATTAAATCATCCATCACAATGAAGGCCAAAATTAAAAAAAACAACCCTCCTATAGCGCCGTAATAGGAACTACGCCATATAAACCCGCTCTATAGAAAGCATATAGGCACTCACACAACATTTTAGGGTTAGGTTTTTAATTGTACTTCGTAAATTGAACGAACATATACATATTTTAAATGGCCTTGTTTTATTTGGGGGTTTTTACACGGGGGTGTTATATTTTAATGTCAATAAAAGGATATTGGCCTTTATTTCGCTAAATAATGTATTATTTATTTATGAAATGTGTAATTTGGCTTTGAAAATTCAGCGTTTTGTAGAAAACGGCGATCTAGAAGGA
>JAGXCT010036476.1:0-40344 GCA_022495035.1 Philopotamus ludificatus | reverse complement strand
CCTATAGGCACGAGCTGTTGTTATCCAACTAAACACGTGCAAGGTCATTGAAAATTTAAAAATGGGTCAACTGTTTTATTTCTTTTAAATCGAAAAATACAAAGTAAAGAACCTAACCCCAAGTTTTGTATAGATGCCTAACTTTCTATAGCGTGGTCCCTATCTGAACGCTATAAAAGGGTTGACTGTATATCATTTTCGTTCACACAGTGAGTAGAAGACCTAATAAAAATATGCTTTTATTATTAAGAATATTATTAAATGTTTCTATTTGTATTAAAAGATAATGTCTTAATTAAATTATTTTCTAATATAATTTAGAATATTTTGCATTAAGCAAACTACTTCAATTAATCCGACAATAATTATTTATATTGTCTTGTAGAATAAACTGTAAACTCGAAATGGTAATTTTATCATAGTAGAAATTTTTATAAATAAGTATTTTAATTTTTTAACCAAAATTCTAGAATATGTTTTTTAATACAAAGAAATATAAAAAATGTTTTGGATAATAAATCGCATAATTATGTCATTTATAATATTATAATAGCATATGATATTAATGATTGGTCGTATAAGTTATTTCATCGAAACTCCCCCGAGAGAGATGTTGAACCACGGAACGTGACTGCAGACCTGTGAACCGAGGACACGTCGTTAATTAAACGATGATACGCGACTAAATTGTTCTAGTTTTCTCCAATATGTCCTAACGAATGCTGACTGCACACGAATCGCCGCGTTGGCGCTGTTAAACGCCGAGCAAAAGTCAAAATAATTTTCAATACGGCGCCATATTGAATGCCATACTTTCGCCAAATTAATTCAATTAGCATCGGGCTTATAATTATCGGTGTTATGAATTGCTTTTACGATATTCTTGAAAGGAAATTTTCTTAATACATACGAAACCCCCCTGCTTTTCATTTCCTCCACATAAGCCAGTGAACGAGCTGGTTTCCGCCAAAATTGATAATTAAGCATAGCACCCTCTTTCAGCAAAGACCATGAGCAATTAAATTTTACAACACTCAATTCCGTCGCCAACTTGACAATTGTAATAATAATAAAAATTAAGGATCATCCAAATTTCATTACGCGGGGACGTCTGCTTTCCCTCCAATATCGGCAGCAACTAATCGCTCTCGGCTACGACTCCATTGTCAACAATTAGGGTCTGGCTCGTCATTTACGGATTAGAGAACCTCGTATCCCTACCATCCGATTCCCCTCGCCCCTGTCCCCGGTTTATCCACACGTGGACGGGGTAATCAGGGTGCCCCATATCGCCGGATCGAATTTCCGCCCTCATCAGAGCCTCGTGTGGAGACGGGTCCTTGGCAAAAATGAGAAACAGGAAATTGAGTTCGTCTCGTATCACGTAAAAAGGATACCCAGGATAGAAGAGATCAGACGGGATGGATGTAAGCAGGGATATCGAATTAAATAATTCTCGGTATAAGAATACGCGTGTAAACAGGCAGCGGGCTTGTATTTAACATGGCTCTACTCTAAATACCCAATTTTCCCTTTCCATGCAGGAAACACTGCTAAGGACGCACAGAAGAAAAGCGTATAGAAAATTTACAGGGCACGTGCAATGACATTTAAAAAAAATAAGAAATCCGAAATCCTTCAATTTACGAATCCCTCGTGTCCTTGAGACATCCTTTGAACGGTATATAGTATTAAGTGACTAATTATTTTCGTGGAATCAATTACTCGTGTAAATCGGGGGATCGATGTTACACGTTAACCCTCAATTTGTAATTAATTATATATTCTATCTGTTAGGGTATTATCTAATTAAATTTTGTGTCTGAATAATAATCCAAAATCCGGATTATTACTTTTAATAATATCGAAACAGTCTGAACAATGATTGATATTAAAAATAGAGTGATTTTATAATTTTATTTAAAATAAATCACTACTCAGGTATTATGTTTGCGGAAAATGCTGTATGTAACACATAGAACAAGAAAAACATGCAATTTATGTTAAACGTTTTCACAGGTTTTTTTTATATATTTTTAAAATATCTCAAGTACGTAAAATGTTTGGAATAAAGTGGTGATTTAATAAAACATGTTTACGTGATTCATTTTTAATTAAAGAAAATTTATGAAAGAAAATGCCTACAAGGACTTATTGGGTAAACCGAAAAGTAGTAATAATTTTTTGTGGCGATTTTAGATTAGTTTGTTAGTTGTTTGTTGTTCTATTTGGTATCATTTTTAAGCCCTATTTATAGTATAAAGTCTCTATAAATTTTTAAACTATTTAATCTTTAGTAAAATATCAAGATCAGGAATTGAGTAGCCTTATTTACGATGTTTTAGGCAATTGATTGTTGATTTGATTGAAGTCGAAAAAAGCTATCAAGACCATCTACGAAATTTATAGAAAAGTCTTAAAACTACTAGAGTATAGGATAACCATCTGTCCGTTGCTCTTGTTTAGGTATGATACCGATCTGATACTAGGGATAATTACTGGTGATGACAATTGGGTGCTAAACTAAACTAAACTTAAAGAAAAAACAAAGACTTTCTTCAAATCAAGTACCAGTTTTAACCCCTCGATCATTATTTATTTTAAAAAATATACTTTTTGGGTTCGGTGGGATATTTTCAGTTTTGATAAATAACCAAAGGCTGTATGAATTATACAGGAAAAAAATAGAGAGGTGGATTTAGAAGTACTATAGCATCTATATTATTCACAAAATATTGCGGTTACAGATTATATATTTTTTTAATTTTTAGAGCATTAACTTGACTTTTTGACGTAAAAAATCTTCACGTTAAAAAAATAGCATTATTTTCCGGTACCCCTTTTTATTTTTATTTATTTGGAAAAAAATACCAGTGGCTTAAAGGAGGGAGAAGAGATCGACAGATTATATAATTATAAATTAATCTTATTACATATTTATAAAATCGAGTTCTCTAACCAAAATAAGTATTAACCCTTTTAGTCCCAGCCTTTTTTTCATAGAATATGCGAAGAATCCCAAGCAATTTTTTGGTAAAAAACGTCAGTTTTCATTATTTTTTTATCTCAGCTAATGATTCGTTTAAAAACATAATTCTTTTCTGTGGGACCTACAATGTGGAATGTATGATAATAATTAATAATCAAATATAAATAAAAACATAACCAAACAAAAGAAAAGAATAATTATAAAACATATTTACTCTTAAAACAATTTAAACTTTGAGTTTGAATCATTTTTAATCTAAAAATGAACTATTTTAGGTAAAGAAATTAATTGGAAGTGAAAATAGAAAATAGTTATAGTCAATATATGAAAAAATAAAATGAAAATAAAAATAAAAAATGGACATAAGAGTATTCTCAAAATATCATGAACCCTTCCAGGAACTTATAAAACTTATTTTTAATAAATTTGTAAAGTTCTTATAACTATTTAATACCTTATAAATAATCTAATCAGGTTTTCGGACAGGGGTTGAGAACATTTTTATTTGCAATAAAAAAAAATGGTATGAACGAAATTCTTTATGCATGCTAAAAATCAATAACTAGTCATAAACTATTAACATGTCACCCCATAAAACATTATAAATTTAAATTAACCGAAAAAAATATATTTACCATATTTTTTTTCGTTTTAATTTTTGAGGCCGATGTTAGGCCCCATTAGGAATTTTCGCATATACCAGTTGGGGCCGATGGTCGGCCCCGTGGAAGTAACAAGGTTAATATGTACCATAGTCCTGTACATCGAAGGGCTGAGAAGATGCCTGATTGGCGACATTCATTTAAATGAATGATTTTATAACTGATTTGTTTCAGAAATAAAATTATTAATAATAAAAAACATCTTAATTTTAACATTGTATTATTACCACAATTTTTAGATTATTCAACCATTAAACCAGGGATTATCTTGATAGTATTTTACAGCAAACACTGATTTACAGATACTTTAATACAGGTTAATAAAAATAAAGCTATTACAAATGTATATTTTTGAATAATAAAATGTATATTTATATGGTTTTTTAAACGAATTACTACATTTTCCATGATCTTATTTTTTGTGGGGATTCAGGAAAATCCAGGGATGAGTGTAATTACAAAAAGCAATATTTATGTTACTTTTCGATCATTTTGCTTGATAAAATCATTTCAGAGCGTATCTACAATAATCCTAGCTAACGCTTCTTATTATTAGGCTAAGGTTCTCTTGACTTAATAATAATTAAGGATCAAATAAATAATATTAGATATGTACATATATCTGTAAAATATATGCTAGTTATTTCGTTATTTATCAACAGGTGGTTATGTGAAGAGTAAGTTTAAACATTAACCAGTTGTTGCCGTTTACGACAACAATAAATCCATTGATTAAAAATTCAATCAAAACTAATACAATAAAGTATACGACACTAATAATCAACTTTTACGACTTTTACGACTATATTTTCGTTGGGACGCTGCGAGGGTTGTCCCGTTCACCGCGACCCGCTTAATAATTGAATAATTCATTAAATATTATATATCGAATGAATAATTCAACGCGGAGATTTTTAACACATTGCCGCGTCCAGCGATTAATTCTTTAATAGATCCGTATTAACCCCCACCCCATTGACGTCTCCCCCGCCACTAGCTTCGGCGCGATTTAACGCTACTGGCGGAAAATTATGATGTGGCACATTTTTTATGAGCTCGCTAACATTGTAAATCAGGCTTATCTTAGCGCGGTCAAACCCCTGGTTTTAACCCTCCGGTGATTTATGGGCCAATTTAAAAATTATATTTAAAAAAAAATTGCCGACGAACATAATAAAGAGGTGGCCCTGGTCAACAGTGATTTATTCAATGACGCGAAAATTATTTTTGCATCAACTTGTGGCCAAATATCAACGGATATTATGACAAAATTGAATTTTGCAACGATAAATTTGAGGAAGATGAGTTAAATTACAAATAAATGGAATCATAATATTATTATTATAATATATGAATTTATTAAGTAAATATACCATTAGAATATGTACATATTATTATAATATATCATTGATTGACATAATAATACTGTTATGAATGCAAATTTAATTTTTTTTAATATTTTTTTTAAATTCAAATTTTAAATATTTTAGAAAAAAACTTGTATTAAAATAAAGCGGGTCTTCAAAACTATATGCCAATATAGGGAAAGCATAAAAACGGGATTTCATTGTATTAAATCTATTAGAACTAACATTGTGACCAACAAAATATTTCCATATTATTAACCTATCCATGCCGATGGGTTAATTCTATTTGGGACCCCAAGTTTGTGATTTTACTCGAATAACTCTTTTAATATAAATCCTACATGTCTTTTTTTGTATTTGTCTTATAACGTCTAAGGAATAAATATTATAAACAATCAATGACCTTTATTGCCCGCAATTGCGAAAAAAAACCAACAATATGCTGTTTTTATTCGCTACGTACCGGATGAAAGCGGTAAAAAAAAATTAGCACATGTGCAAGTGCGACTGAAACGGGTTAAAGTGAGAGACTCTGCGTCAAAAATTTAAAATTTGACCGATATTTTGGACTTTTCGCACAATATATTTTGAAATAATAGAATAAACTATATTAAAAAATAAAAAAACAAAAAGTAAATAAAGACCAAATGAACCAAGTGTAACCAGACACAGAAGCGAATAAGTCGTAATTAGATTTATATTATTAAAATTAAAGGACAAAAAAAGGACATACTAAGCAAGAAGTTAAGAAGTTTATGTTCAAATTTTTAAATTATTGAAGATAAGTTAGAAATGATTTTAACTAAATTGGGCAAAAGAGGTCTGAATTATTATTTGTGTAATTTTTTCCTATTTTTTTTAAGGAAGTAGAATAGTTTTGAGTAGTGAAATTCTATTATTGGTTTGGGAATATATAGGGTCATAGTTAGAGAGGGAGGAAATGGATGGGTTTATATTTATGAATTTATGAAGGTTATCGTAAAAAGGAGTAGCATATTTTTAAATAAACTTTTTAAGAGGTAGGATTTTAAGGTCTGTGATATTTATTTTATGTATTGCTCCAGATCTAAGAAGCATATAAAATTGAGGACGGATAATGGTAGTATAAATGAGTTTTTTTTTAACTTTAGCGAAAGGACACTGTTTTTCCTTTTAAGAGAACGAAGAAGCGCGTTGCTAATATTGATTTTTTAATAATATAATCTACGTGAGGTCTCCAAGAGAATTTTTTTTTAATCGAAAATGACCCCCAGGTATTTTGCTTCAGAATTCCACGGAATAAGGGTATTTTTAATATTAACATTTGACGGATTTGATATTCTTTTTAGAGAAAAAAAGATTGACTGTGTTTTAGAGGGGTTGATTTGAATGACCCATTTGTCACACCACTTTTGAAGTTTGTTTAAACATAATTGCAACATTTTATAGAAGATTATGGCAGTGTCATCGGCAAAAAGCGCCAAGTGGGTATTATTTTTATTTTTTAGAATCGGGATATCGCTTGTGTAGATCGAGAAGAAGAGTGGGGAAAGATTCCATCATTGAGAGACTTCAGCCGTAATCGGACAGATGGAGAAATTAGAACCTTATTTTACTTTCAGGGATTAATTTTTTAAAAATGATTGAATTAATTTTACATATGGAAGGGAATAATCAACCGAGATAAGTTTAAGAATTAGATTATATTATTTAAATGTTTTGCTCGTTATTTAAAATATTATTTAATAGATAATTTTTATTATTTATAAGATCATCTTCAGTGATTATTCCAATAAATTATTCTAATGTATATATTACCTTATGACCATTGTGGGTAGCACGATATTAGATACAAGCAGCGATATGTAAATGGCAGCCAAGGTTAACGTTCCAATGTTTGCATCTGAATTAACTGAACTCTGAAGGTTAGCTGTGCCATGAAATGCAGTAAAATGCAACATGAATGCAAACGAAATAACAGCAATGTTCCTGGTTATCCTCCATTTCTCATCAGAATGAAACCTTATAGAATTGTTCTTAACCACACCGACGTTACTCTCCATTGCGATCTGAAAAAAAAAATCATAGCCTATTATTATTCGCAATATGATTTAAATAAACCTTGATTATTAATGGATATGTGCATTTCGTACGGCGCACAATTAAAAATAAATAATTACCAGCATTAATTGTAATTTATCGGCAATGCAATTATATTTGCATGCAAAATTCTCAGACTGTGATATAAGAGAGATATTATGTGGAATTTTTTCCTTGTACAGAATCCATTTGTGTTTTCCAATTCTTACGATTGAACGTTCATGGCGTCTTATGTCATGCAAGAATATTTTTTATTGCCGAGTGAAGGACCGTAAGAAAACTCATCTCGGTTTATATGATCGTATAAAAGTCTGCACGGGGCTTTACTAAAAGGTTTCATTTCCTAGGGACTTTGTGTGTAGAAAAACTGGAATAGTGATACCATATATACCATACACATATTTATATTATTATTGTGATATGTATAACTATATAATTATCCCAATACGCATATTTTACGAACCAGTTTAATCGCATTGAAATCGATCAATGACCGAAAATAAATTTGCCACAATCGCCAATTATCTATATTTTATTATCGGATCGAGACAAAGTGTCGCCGAATTTTATTCAATTATTTTCTACTTTGTTTATTGAATCAATAAACTTTTCTATTATACTTGTTTACTGGATAAGGCAGAACTATGACGATCCTCAGTGATCCAATTCGGATACGACTGATTTTACGACCGCTGGCCCAATAGTATATGCTGAATAAGTTGTCTACTACGGCCATTGTTATTAAAATAATAAAGTTTTAGTCAATTCATGTATACAGTGGTTAATCTTAATTTACATAATATAATAGAAGATAAGACAAGACAATTTTGCGCCCTAATCACACGCCATAATCCCACACTAGAACAATTACTCGGGATTATATATGAAATTGAATCTAGAGTAATATTTAAAAATAATTAATATTTATTACAAAAAGATTCTGTACAAAAATTAAACTGGTGAACAATTGCGATATAATAATTTTAATTAAATAAATCATTCGTTATTGTTCGGATTGGTGTGAAAATAGAGAGGAAAATCCGAAATTTTCACTAATAATAATGCGAGCGTCGATCATTTTTCATTTTCGCACTTTCTTTGTGTACTGTAACTTTGGTCGCAAAAAATACCATCTCCGGCTGTCGTCACTGGGACAATAGTCCATTTTGTCAAAATAATAAAGTTTATTTTTTGGTACCCGAAAAAATGGCAGCAGTTTGTTAAGCGATAATATTTTTTTTGTATATATATTATATAAGTAAGGAAAATATCGGACCGGAAAAGTTATATACGCATTTTTTCACTATGTAATTTTTTGCCAAATATCATAAGTCTCCGAATGGATTTTGATTCCTGAATAATACATGGGATATATAGTATTCCATGATCCGTTTATCCGAATGCGGCGCTGAAATCTGAATAGACTCTGGGGGTCGAACGTTTGCACAGTGGTCTCAATGGATTTTATTCAAATTTTCCTGTGCATTTATCAAGAATAATGCCCTGTCCGGCATCGTGTCCAAACAACCTGGAGTCAATCCGGATTTGCCTGGGTCTCAGTCATAATGGTCCGACTTAATGCCCGCATTGTGACCCCAGGGTCAGAATGAGGTCTTCTGACCCCCTGAATGGGATAATTCAGTTTTCCGCACAAAACGATTTAAACAGACGATTTAATTTGTTCGCGTTGTGATAGTGATATGTCCAAATTGTGTTTTACGCATAATGGGAAATAGAAACGAGCAATTAACTATGTGGCTTTAAAAAAAATTACCACACGTCTTCATTTTTAATTAAATAATTATATAAAATTATAATGCTATACAATTATACAAAGAAAATTCTATGTGTCTCATCCACAGAAATTATTTCAGTTTTCAAGGTTTAATATAATGTATGAAATTTAATCATTTTCAGTATATAAATAATTTGCAAATATATAAAATACTCACGTTACTCTATTTATGACGCTTTGATGTAAAGCAGTATCACAAAATTAAATTTATACGTAAAATTTAATAAAACTATATAGGGATTTGTTTTTGAAAGATTCGTTCTTTACTCATTTTTCCATAAAATATTTTTTTAAATTAAAATAAGAAAAAATGAGGTTTCATAGCTTTGAATATAATTGAGGTCAAGGACGGATAAGTAAATATTCTAATTATTTTAATCAAAATATTGAACAGTTTATGACTGTTTATGACATTGACTGTTGTTTGTTTTCAGTATCACTGGTATTTTCATTTTATGGCTATTACTTTATTTTATGACTCTCTAACTCTATGCTCTCTGACTCTAATTTTCATTAAACTGTAATATAATATAAAGTTAACCGGAAAGTAATGGCATTGTTTTGTAACACGAAAAACAATATTTTCCGAAGCACTATACAAATATTACTAAGATGATTTACAATGTTCTCTATAATCTTGGTAAATTTTTCGATTTCTGGCTTACAGAATTGTTGAGGTTTTTTTTATTA
The DNA here is from genome assembly GCA_022495035.1 of Philopotamus ludificatus. Classification (NCBI taxonomy): domain Eukaryota; kingdom Metazoa; phylum Arthropoda; class Insecta; order Trichoptera; family Philopotamidae; genus Philopotamus; species Philopotamus ludificatus. Next base: position 30,762 of record JAGXCT010036476.1, on the reverse strand, counting down.
AAATATAATCCACAAGTGATTGCTCTAAAGATTAATTAAAAATATAATTTGAAGGCGCAATATCTGGTGAATAAGTTGGATGCTGTAGAACTTCTAAATCCAACTCCCTGATTTTTTTTGCAGCGTTTAGCCTCGTATTGATATGTTGCAGAATAAATCATTGGTGTTTATCAAAACTAATCGCTTTTTAAGTCAAGGTTTTAATAATTCGACATTAATTGGGACCAAAATATATCACCAAACACCAAAAAGTGTATTTTTCAAGATTAATGGGGGGTAAAAGGGGGTCGAGGCATACTTGATTTTAAGAAAGCATTTTTAATGGGTTTTTGTACAGCACCCAATTTTCATTACTAGAAACAATCCTTCTCAGAAACGATCAGTCTCATACACACAAAACAAGAGCGACGAATAGTCCCTTTGTTTCATTGTTCATTACATTATTTTTTTTTACTGATCCTTTTCAAATAGTCTTGTTGATCAGGGACAGTCGAGATCTTGTGACAATTCTTTCAGGGTTTTATGAGAGTCGGATTCCATCAATAAATTGTAAGCAACTTTGTCCAGTTTTAAAGGTCTAATTTTTATTTTTATTTATTTATTTATTTGACTACGATGGATGGATCATAAATATTTCAAAGCGCTATTCACCTATATAAAAATTTGATAAAGATGCAAGAGGATTGAGTCTCCCACTTTTATACTCCCCCCAGTGTCAAATCACGACACTGGATAATTTATATTACTCGTTTTTGATAAATGCCATTAAATTAATTAATTCCAACGCGTTAATATACCTACATAAATATTTTCTATAAAACATGCAAAGGTAATGGGGTCTCTTCCATTTACATACCCTCTGGCCAGTGTTATAAAGAATATATCTCCATAAATTTGGCAGATGGTCTAAGTAGCTTATTTTGCTTCAATCCTTTATCGAATAAAAATTAAGCCTTGATTTTATTACTAATGATAAAAAAATGAAAAAAAATATAAACTGTGGACATCAAATGCAGCTTTAAAATGATACTAAATGCAACCTGTTTGACAAAATAATATAAAAAAGCCATAATAAAAAATATTAGGTTTCGGTTTCCTTTATATTCGTTTCGTATAATCCAAATATTTTAATTTGTTCATATAAATATTTATAAAAAATATGAAATAAGTAAAAGGTGAAAAATTAATTGGCGCCGAAAGTTCACTTTTTCGTTATTTTTTAGTAAAATAGTATATTTTCTTTCTAATAAAAATATTTTTAATTAGAATTTGTTATATTTAAATCTATATTCCTTACTACAATATAATATTGTATATAATACCTATAATTTATAATAAATAATTCAAATATAACCTTCACAATTTTTTTTTGTGCCATTTTTCAGCAATCTATACTTAAGTTTCACACGTTTATTTTCATATGCTCGCAACTATCACATAATTTACACAGTTTAAACTTGAACTAGACGAGATTTACAGCCAAGAATCGAGAGACGGACGTATTAACCATATGCATAATAAGAAAATAAATTATTTGGACGCTAATGCCGTATGAAACCATTTTAATTTGGCCATCGCATATGTCATCCATTAGTATAATGGATGAAATATGTATGCACATACGCATTTACACGCCTGAAAATGTATACAGACATTACAGCAGAGTACGACATTAAACTCGACTTAGTGAGCTGCGGCAAAGTCTTCAGCGGAAAATCGGATGAAATCGCTAATATTTTTTTTAGCACGCATAAACCGCGTATGATCACTCTCACTTACGTCTTTAGCCAGCGACACTTTGACAATCACTGATTTAAAATCGACAATGGGGAATCAAATCGGTGGGTGTAGTTAACCACTAGCCAGTTAATACTAAAGATTCTGTTTAAATTGTTTAAGTGTCGGGCGAAAGGTGTGTTTTGTTGAGGACGATGGTAGGAGGGAGATTGGTGGGGACAAAAGTCATGACTTTAATATTTTACCAACAAAATTATCAATAATAGCAATTTATTACGATCTCGATGATAAATAGTATTAAATAAAAACTGGTTATATAATAGTATTTATGTGTAAAAGATATGTACAAAATCGTTGACTCGTATTAATGATCGGCTACCGCATTGACCACATCCTTGTTCTTTAATATTTTATCTAATATAATTAATATCATTTTATGATACACTCTGTATATATTCAGATTCAATCTGTATAAAAATTGATTTCAATTGTCGTCCACAAACCAGTTGCAGTACAACGCGTTGCTTAATGGAAGGGTCTCGCTAAACTATGAAGGACATCTTAATACGTAATCAAATAATTTATTTCCACGTACAAAATTATTACACATTGATAAAAGTTATAATGTATAAAGGTCAAATTCAAGGCCCTCCTTTCTAAATTAATTAGATCGAATAACCGGTTGATTTTTTCTCTGAATATTTGTCATACTATTGACATTGCCGACACAAGGAAATGTTGTGATAAATCGACATTGTTTTGATTTATTACGGCCATCAAGAGAAAATTTTAAGTTAACATTTGTGTCGACTCATATTGTGTTACAAGAACTATCTATTCAAGTATAATACACCAACAGAGACATATTAATAAATTTAGTTTGAGAATATTAACGCAGTTTCCATGTAGCTCGCAATTAAAACTAATAATGATTTTTAATGAAGGTCTGACAGTGCTTAAATTGATCTAGTCCGGAAATTTTGCCTCATTCATATTTGCATATGATTTTAATCAGGACAATTTGCATACATACATCTGTTCTAAATGCCGTATGAAATATTTAAAAAAATATAAAAACACTTGACTTAGACGGTAAATACGTTCCAACAAAAACCATATGAAAAGCGTTTTTTGTTTCTCAAGGTTTTTTTATACATCTCTTGATATCCTACCATACAAATCTGCAGGTTCCGTTGGAATTTTGAAGATTGTTTTAAATCAGGATCATCAAGTAAGAAAATTATGTTTCATAATTAAACAATTGAAAGTCCTAGTGAAATAAAGCAGCTGATTATTGTCACTTTTTTAATCTGAGGTCATTGGTTTGGTAATAGGTCGTCGCGTTTTGCAATAAATGCAAAATAAAAGCAATAAAGATGATATATTTCAATTTTTTAAAGTATATAATACTTTTATTAGATTCGAAAAATTTTAAAATCTCAAAATAGTTATTTAAAATATTTATATATTCCAATGGAACTAGCAGTTGATTTGGAAAAAAGCATGATAATTCAATCAAGTCTGTGTTATTTCGGTTTAATTATTTTAAAATTATATAAGATGATATTTCTTACAATTTATTAAAATTAAAAAAATAATCATTTAAACAAACCCTGAAAATATTCTATAAATATGTTTATTATGCTGTTAAACTACAGATAAATGCATTACTATGATAAAATTAATACTTTTACTGATATTTAATTATTTACCAGTAGTATGGATAGTATGAAACATACATATTATTTCGATAATGCAAGTTAATCGAGAATGAGCTAAGTTATTACTCGGATAGGTGTATGTAAGTGGAAGAGTTCCATTACCTCCGTATGTCTTATAAAAATATATTTATTTATTAATTTAATGTCATTTATCCTGTTTTAAATAAATTATTATAAAACAAATAATATAGGTTTCAATCCAAAATAATATTAAAATTCCCCAGTGTCGTGATTTGACACTGGGGGAATTTGAAGTTGAGAGACTCATTCCCCTTCGGATTTCATCTATTTTGTATACTTTTTTAATCTGACGTCATTGATTTGGCCATAGGTAATCGCTTTTTGCATTAACTGCCATATTAAAGCAATAAAGTTGATATATTTTAATTTTTAAAGTGTTGTAGTAGATGCGAAAAATTAAAAAATCCTAAAATAGTTATTCCAAATATTAATTCTCATTCATGTCTATAAGCAGACATCCCAAATCTATGCTTAACTTATTTGACAACAATATTTTAATATAATAATAACAGTTGATTTAAAAAAAAGGATGATAATTTAATCAAGCCAGTTTTATTTCGGTATATTAAAATTTTATAAAATGATATTTCTTATAATTTATTAAAATTAAAAAAAAGAATTCATTTAGACAAACCCTGAAAATATTCTATAAACATGTTTATTTTGCTGTTAAACTACAGATAAATGCATTACTATCATAAAATTAATACTTTTACTGATATTTAATTATTTATCAGTAGTATGGCTTGTATGTAACATACATATTATTTTGATAATGCAAGTTACTCGTGACTGAGCTCAGTAGGTACTCGGATAGATGTCCGATGAAAACTATAAATTCGGAGAATTTAATAACACTGCCCAGGGGAGGGGGAGTATGTAAGTGAAAGAGTTCCATTACCTCCGTATGTTTTATAAATTATATTTATGTAAGTAGTTTGACGCGTTGTAATTAATTAATTTAATGTCATCTATCCTGTTTTAAATAAATAATTATAAAACAAATAATATAAGTTTCAATCCAAAATAATATTAAAATTCCCTAGTGTCGTGATTTGACACTGGGGAAATTTAAAGTTGAGAGACTCATACCCCTTCGGATTTTTTCTGTAATGCCAACCATGCATTGTCTTTAAATAAATAAATAAAATAATAGATCGTCGTAGTTTAATAAAACATGACATGCTATAATAATTTTTCACCTTTTAATTAAATCTCCTTGCTTTATTTATGTATTATACTTTCATTTATTTATTAATGTTTTACATAAAAATGGATATTTTAGTAAATTATGATTAAATTCAAACTTTTAAAAAACATTAAATGCACGAATAAGAAATAAACGCCAAATTTTGTTATTTTATTGGCTTACTATCAATATTTAGAAAATAAATAGATTGATCTAAATATATGTATCATTAGTTATTGGCTACGTCATTTATGTACTTTTCCCTAATTAACAACGGGACGCAAATAACGCCGAATTGTTTCTTGAAATCGTATTATTACAGATAAATCGTGCAAAAATATATTTCTTTTATTAGACCATGTGATCAATAATTTATATAATATATTTTTAGATTAATAATAAATTAATAGTTTACTTTATTTCAGTTTTTTAATAGATAATAATTTTATTGACTATATGTAATTGTATTATATGCTTATTTTATGCATAATAAAATTCATGTTTATTAATCATTATTTAATAATATTTTAAAGATAGCGTTAATTAAATAATATCTTAAAAACAATAAATGGAAATATCTAATTTTAGAAATTAAAAACCCTAGGATATCTTTTATTTTGATATTAATTACAGATAAATATCATGAAAAATTTTAATCATTCTTTTTAGACTTGAAAATTGTGGAAAAAATATTTTAGAAAAAATAATTTTCGTAAGAAATTATACTAATCAACATTATTATTACCATAAAACCGAAATAAATATGTTTTCGTAATCAGAATTCGCATTTGCGAATTTATTTATTTGACTAGTTGCTGATGAAATATTTAATAAAATTATTATGTAATAAAATATAGACAAAAGTGTCGTAGGTTGATGATAATTCGCCTTTAATTAGTAGAGAGCTCTGTAGTGAAAAAATAATTACCTAGCATTTGAAATTATTTTTTTAATAGTAATAACTATTTCTGTCTTTAAATTTTCCGTTTTTTAATTGCGTTGTATGAAACATGAATTAAATATTTTATAATGTAATTACGAGAGTATCAATAAATTACAAAACTTAATAAATACATTGCGCTTTATTTTTTTAAGCTTAGTAAATGTATTTGTATCTACCATATAAATCAAAGGACGTATATATCGCCTGATATAATCTTCAAAGTATAATATTCATTATTATACGTTCAAATCCCATTACATGATCAAATTTAGATCAAACTTGGCAATTTAATACGATAAGCCACATGAGACACGGAAATATCTATGGAACCCATGTCAAATTATTTTGTTTAAATAAATTATAATTATATGTTCTATAAAAATATATTTATGAATATTTTATATATATTATAAATAAGAAAATGTTGGTAACGTCGATATATGTAATACGATGGCTAGATGCGGTCTGGTAATTACCGAGCTTGACACGTGTCCATCAGTGTGAGTGATTCACTACTCCCTAGGTGTGTATGTGGAGATCATTAGGGTAATTCAACGAAAATTAGTTAAACAAAATATTATTTATTGGTACAATTATGATAATAAAATGCGATCCTCAATCCTCTTTGACGAACGCTTTATTTAATTTTCCGGCTCTGTCGTCCTTGTTCCGAGCGTTCTCCAATTTCGCCAATTTAGTCATGTCAAACTCTATTTTCACATATCCAATCATTCCAATGATCAATACTGCCAATAATATGTATAGTTTGACGTATATTCTTAGATACGGAGAATACACATATGCGATTATAAATCCTAGCGATTCCCATAGCCTGAAATTGCTGTAAGCTGCTTCTTCACGCTTCGGAAACATGATCCCGCACAGAGCTGAAAGTATAAAAAAAATAATTAATTTTTAATTTAACAGTTTTCGCGGATCTTTAGCTACTTAGAGCGTTAATAATTTAGCGTCTGAAGACTGGGTTGAATTGCAGAATAAACCCAGAATGCAACTTGTTGGCAGCAATGGCAAAACGGTCTGAATTATCCGACAGTGGGTTCAGTTTAACGCTACAAAGTGCTATAAAACTTACAAATTGCCCAAGTTTCAGCTAATGCTTCTACAAGAAGTACACGACAGAAGATAACTTGCCACCGAGTAGATTCTCTTTATCACTCCCCTACCACCCCTTTCTCGATCACTAAATTTAATTGTTTTTTTACACTTTGTTACGCCAACAATGGTTAAGAATAAGTATGATAATTAACTATTGTAGTATGGCCAAAAACTTTTATATTGTGGCACGAATGGCATGATTAAGGTAACTATTTATGTTTCACCTCAAAACGGGATATTCCTAAATTTTCAGGACTAATTTTAGCATCTATTTAGTTTATTCTTAGTCATATATTTAAATTAAAAGGTTAAATGTATAAATAATTTACTGAAAAATATACATATTTTTTGGTAGAAAACATTTAAAATTATTATAACATGTCATAGAACACGATTCAATGGATGATGGATTTAATCTATTACGACGATCGGTGACAGCTAATTTCAGCACTGTTTGCAAGACATGAAATTATTTCTATATCACCATTACCAAATTCCGCATGTTTCATTTTTCAGTAAAAGCTGAAGAGAATCTACTATTTGTACCTCAATTTTAATATTTTATACTTACAGAAAAAATCGTTGTTATTGGTGAAAATCGTGGTAAATTTATAAATAATTATAATGTTTTATTGATTTGGAGATTCTATTTATTAATTAAAAACAAGGATGAAGGCATCAAAATAATTATTTAATGTTTTCTTATATTTTTCTTAAGAACAAATTTGCTTCAGAATATTTGGCGTTGATTTTAAGTAGGAATGAAATTCTTGGCAAGATTTTTGAAAATTTACTTAGGTAAGTATCATGGCTTTGAAAATTGTGACTTTCAGTTGTGTTTTTTCATCCATCCATAGCTTCTTCGTAAGGAAAATGACATTATACACAGGTGTATTAAAGCTGGGTAGATTTAACATATATTATTAGAAAGCTAGTAAGTTTCAAATTATTAGTGTGAATGTGACTTCAGTTGAAATATTCTAAGTGTTCCATTCTGTCACTTTTTTGTGGTGTAATGTATTTGAAAATAAGTGAATAGTCTTGTTCAAAATTAATAAATCCTTTTACAATCAAATCAACACTTTGAATTTCTTCCCTTCTAGGTATTTTGATTAAAATCTCTTTAATTCTAATTAAGAACATAGTCAACTGATCCAAATATTTTTTGCTGGTTCTACCGTCGAATGATTTTTTTGACAACGGGACAGTCTAGCTAAAAACGGGACAGTCCCGTTCAAAACGGGACGTATGGTCAGAATGATGCATTTAGAGGGTTGAGGTTGCCGAATGACAACTCCTTTATTTAATATTAATTTTGTAATATAAGGAAGCAATTTGCAAACGTAATTCACTTAAAAAACCATCAAAAGCAAAAGCTATATTAAAAAAAAATTAAAGCTCAACTGATGATTATTGAATGTTGATATTCAATGAAATGACAATTCGATAGGGATTAAATCAGGGCTGATGACTCGTGAATAGCGACGATTGTACCTTTGATAAATTAAATATTTATTTAATAATTAATTTGTTTGTTTATCGGCGCGGAAATGATGGTTTCGTTTATGATTGTCGGGGAGGGAATTGTGGGCGCCGTAATTGAGGGCGCCGTTTTTATTCCATAAATATTTTTAATAAAAATGCGACTTTAGATATTTAGATTGCTCTGAATAGTTAATCATGAGAAAAAATTGCGGTTTACTTTATAATAAATATTTACTATCAAATTCTAAAGTCAATTATTAAAAATAGTCGCGGTTTCTATTCACAGACAAAAAGAATTTGGATTTCTTAGATTGTTTTTGTTAAATATTAAGTAAATCTCCCTTTCTAGTCCAGAAGTGGATTTCGGTTTCTTATATTGATTCAATATACATTTTAGATTAGATTTTAAATCTAAAGTTTGTTCAGGCTATGGCAAAATATTAGGTTAAGTCATTAATAGCTTCCGATTCTTATAGTACTAATTTTGCTCTTATTGGCAACTTATCGATCCCTTCTTCATAAAATTTGATGGGTTTGGACTGAAAGAAAGTATCAAGGGCCTGATTCACTTGCTCATCATTATTGAAAGTTTTTCTTTTTAAAAAAACCGAAAAGGTGGTAGTCTGTAGGAGCAAGATCCAGATTTTTTCTTGAGTCACTTTTGACGTGTGTGGTCTGGCGTTATTGTGTAACAGTATAACGCCGTTTTTTCAGTAGTTTTTCATGAACTAGTAAGTAATCGTTTCGTTGCGCTTCATTGGCTCGTGGTGGATTATTCCCTCGACGATCTCACCATACATACAATAAAGTTTTCTTGCTATAAATATTGGCTTTAGAGTCCGGTAGGGGTGGTTGATTCTTATCCAACCATTGTATTTTGCGGACAATATTTTCCATGATGATCCATTTTTCATTGCCTGTTATTGTCCTGTCCAAAAAAGGCTCGATTTTATGCCGTAAGATTATGTAGTACATAACTTGCTGACTTTCTCCAAACTTTCTAGGTGGCGATAAACTGTAGATTGTGACCTATGAGTTCTTCTGCTAACTCCCTTTGTCGTTTATGTGGATTTTGTTCCAATGTCGCATTTAAAATGACGCCATAAAAAAGTCGGAAGGGAAGGACCGGCTCTTGGTTAATCTATCACAAACACATCTACTAAAACAAAATTTCATAAACAAATTGCTGCCATGACTTATTATGAAGAATTAATCGTCTTTAGGAGAAGCTGTTTCTGTGGATAATGATCTTCCAAAAACAGCAATACATTTTTTCTTGAATTTTAAAATTGCATCATAGAAAATTAATTTATGATCTTCTGCTATGCCAAATTTCACCCCAAAGATTACGGTCAATAATAGATGTTTAATTTGGATAGAGATAACTCGCTCGAAATGCCAGATAATTCGACCGCTAGTTGAGAATCTCAAGCGATCCTGGTATCCAGGACCTTTTGAAAATGCAACTGATTATTAATTGTAGCTGAATATGACTCCTGGCTACCTAAAACAATAATTCCAAGGTCTGCCATTTAAGAGTTCAAGCCACCATACACAATTTAAATTATATAATCGTTTTTGGGCGTCTATTTACTTCTGACACGTTAGTGTCAGGGCTTGTAGGTAACATACTATCATTTTTAAAATCTAATTAAACGTAACCGAGCTTTAAAAGCTAGGACCTGTATAGGTAGGTTTACCGGCAAAACTATTAAATATAATTTTGATGAGAGTTTCAAACATCATCAGAGCTCAAACCAGTTAATATAAAAACGAGAATAATACTGATAAATATTCATTATTTATTACTATAAACATAAAATACATCTTGCTACTTTTTTGCGTTTTAGTGTAAGCTGTTTGTATGGTTTTTGCGACACGGCTCGTCTGCTTCGGGCATAATATCCGATATTGGCAAAATAGAAGTGGCAGAGTTAGTATTATACAATCGATTCGTTTTGCTTCAAACAAATATGAAATAAATACACGAGTACAAATACGATTATACATTATATAAAACACAAAGCATTGAGTATACATTCAACTCGTTTTTTACACGGTAGATCCACCAGAAACCGCGTGAAAATGTAATATTAATCATAGAAAATTGATCAAAACTCGTGCTATTTAAAAAACAACAACATTGTGGTATTGAAAATCGATATTATAATAAAAATCCAATAAATGATATTCTAATCTAATTTGTAAATATAATTAGGCTCTTTGTTTTAATCTGTTTTAAACTGGCGTTATTTGTTTTACAAGTTGTTTATACAATTCTTGGTATCCATTCACACAGATCTGAAGATACTGTTGAAATTTTAAAGCCCTTTCAAGATTAGGATCATAATTAAAAAAAATGCTTTTTCATATTCTTAGCAAATTGCAAGCCCTTTTGAATTAAATCAGCTGTTAATTTCCTCATTTTGTTTACTTAATATTGTAACAGACAATTATGAAATCTTGTTGGAACAAATAATTCATGTAAAAATATAGAATTTGTCTTTCTTATTGGACTGTGCTATTTAAAAACCGTGTAAAAAGAGTTTAAACCACAAAATCATTATATGCATATTTAAAAAAATCTATAATAGTGAAGGGATGTAATTTATTTCTCATATATCAATCAATTTTCAAAGCAAATAAAATTGTTATCATACAAATAAAATTATATATACTTTATGCAATTATCTGTGGACAAAATACTTTTTTTTTGTAAAGCATTATATTATAGTAAAATCATCAAAAGATTTCAGTTAAGAATTATCTTAAAAATTATTCTAGAATGCAGTCAATGAGCAGGTGTTTTATAAATTATACATCCGATCGACCGATAAAAAAGTATTAACGAATTTATATACAGATTTTGGGAAATGGAAATAGAAAAATCTTCTTTTATATATATTTTAAATTTCAAAATTCTATCCTTGTAAGGTTAAAATTGAGTAATTTTACCATTTTGCGCCGAATCATTACAAAGCACCAGTTGGTTTTGGACCATCAGGCTAATTGAAAGATCATTTTCTCAATACTCTGAAGAAAGCTTTTCATATATGGTATTTGACTTAATAAGTATAATATTTTAATAAAATAATATATAATATCTATCTATGAATTATTAAAGCATTACGCATCAGCTACGAATCGACGATATATCGTTTTCAGTTTATGGGAGACTTGCCAAGACTATTACAGATGAAGAGCTATTTCTGAATAATCCGAACAAATAATATTTTAACGTAGATAACATAATAAAAAACAAGATAAACAGAATGAGACTGAGCGCAACAAAAAATAGTGAATATCTGTGGTTTATTTCAATACATTCTGATTTTTTCTTGAAAATTTAATTAATTATTTACATTATATCTGGAGTAAGCAAATTGAGAAGTTGAAAATAAAATACACAAATCCATTTATAAAGTTACACCGTTAAATTATTCACGATTTTCATGAAACTTAATTAGCGCACAGTAGTACCGGAGGGCCGAAACTAATTGAAGCAAGTTACTTTGCTGTATCTCTTAGTGCATCCGGTGTGCAGTGTACGGCTATAAAGTCTCCGGAAAGGTTTAATTAATTGATTATAAATTCTAAAATCAGGTTTTGCAAAAACATAGACGGATAAAAGGAGATGTTCCGCCTCCGTAGACTCAAATTGTTTTGTGTGGCAGCCTCAAAAGCCTCATTAGTCTTATCGCCGGGAATTATAATTGGAATATGCAGAGAACTCGTATGGCCGTAACTCATGAGTTCCCTTCATTATCCAATTAAAGTCCCGAGAACCCGCCGAGATAACGTTAATGGGGCTATCCCGGCATACACATTGAAAGTCACGGGATGTTTTTGAATCTTGTTCCGGATAATTGCTGAAATTTCTGAAAACATGCTTACCATTGATTTGTACCAGCCATATGCCGTCGCAGACTCCCCACAGACCTGATATGACGAAGAATATGATGGCGTGATCAGAGTTTGGTATCCAGATCAATAGGCCGATGATAATTCCTATTTGGAGAATCATCGCAGATAAAACGACAGGAAGACGACCTGTTATCTAAAAAAATAAAAAATATAATCAATAAACTAATGTAATAATAATTTTAATCATTAAAAAAAATGTATAACATAAAATGGATTGGTTTTTGTATAACATAAAATGGATGTCATGTAAGAAATTATATATATATATATGTATATCATTTTCTTTAATAATATTTATATTGATTTTATTTTCAATATCCCCGATATCTGGAATTTCGTCGTTAAATTAAATTTTTCGAGAATCAGATCTTATTAAAATATATAAATAATTTATACGATATAATAATTTTAAACGAGGCTATGAAAATATTCTCGCCGGAAAAACTCGTGAAATTTATTGACGCAATATATATTTAATTTAATATAATTTTCATCACATATATATTAATTTTGTTCATATTAAAATATACTGAAATCAATGATCCTAAGATTATGATATGAGACCATTAATTGGTCGATGATATATAATTTTTAGTCTAATTGTTTATATGTTTTCGTAGTATTATCTAATATTTTTTTACCGGATTATATTTTAATGAAAAAGAAAAGGAAAATTTATCCCATTAAGCCTGAAAAAATAATTGGATCAAAGCCAGTCTATGAATATGAATTAAGAAAACTAATAACGATGGTTAACCTGTTTTAGATTCGATATACATATGCTAATTCAGACCAAAAGTTCTACTATGCTATTCGATAGCTTAGTACTTTCAGACATTTCAGGTTTTATAACACGAAAAATTAAATAATCGACATTTTCGATAGTCGAACATAGAAAGATATAAATATTTATTAAAATAGATTTGGAATATTATCCTTAGAAAATTGTTATTAAAATTAAGCATTAATCAATTAAATGTATATTAATACATTACAGTGGAACCTATCTTAACGAGCACCTTGCATAACGAGTAATTCGCATAACGAGCAAAAAAAAATGAAAATATTGCTCCCTTAACGAGCGACATTTCGCATAACGAGTGAAGCAGAAATGGGAAGTCACAAACGTATGACGCACTTGTGTGTGTTGGATCGTATTTCACAGCAAAGAAGTTATGAAGGAGAGTTTGGAGGAAGAGGAAGTAGCAGAGAAACAATCTTCTGACGCAATAAGAGAAATGCTGAAAGCATAGGAAACTGTTTCATCGTACATTGAGAAGCATCATCCTAATAAGGAGGTGGCTATGCGTGCTACAAACATATTCAATGATAACGCTGTGTCACATTTTCACCAAATTTTAAAGAGTCGGCTAAAACAAATATCACTAAACAACTTTCTAGTAAAAAATAATTAATTATTTGTCATAAATTAATAAATAATAAGCTAGTTTCGATTTTTAAAAATGTTTTTATCCAGGTTGTTACGAACTTTAACAATTTATAAGCATGTAATTTTATTTAAACATAAATATATATTAAAAATATTTCGCATGGAACGCATTATCGTGTTTTATATTGATTTATATGAGAAAATTAGGTTCGCTTACGAGTGTTTCACACAACGAGCAAGATTCTGGAACGAATTATGCTCGTTATGAAAGGTACCACTGTCTGTTATTTTACTATAAGTTACAGATAATTAACTTGGCAAAATTTTCAATGAAATGTTGGTTTTACGACTATAAATAAATGCTTGTATATAATAAATAATTATTGAATCGTTACACAATTTTTTATAGAAATTTTTAGCTGAAAATATATTTATCAAAACCAGTTTTCCGCTTTAATTAATTAATGTACCCACAATTAGCACAAATCTCGGCACTTCGACGGCGTAAATTTTAATCCAACACATTTACGGTCGCAATTTTCAGTCGATAAAAGAAGGTCTATATAAATTATGGCGACGCCTAGCTGAAATGATAATAAATCGGAATAAACGGGACGTATCCAGAGGCGCCTCCGCCTTTATGGCCCGGAGACAAAAAAGAGTCATAAACCGTGTGCGAATGGCCAATCAATGGATTGTGAAATATTGTAAACGCCGTAAAGATTCGGGTGTGTGTATGTTATTCGTCAGCCATATACAGTGAGGGTTTTTATTAGCTTTTTTTATCGATCGATCGTACCTTGACCAGGGATCCCGTCCCTATTGCCGAGATTGAGTTGCAGATTCCGTAGCAGATCATGACGTAGCCGATTCTTCCGGTACCCCATGCGCATGCCACGTACGCCTGTAATTAAAAAAAAGCTATTAAATCCGCTTCTTCTACGGTGAATGGGCTCAGAAACTCTCAATACCTATTTTCACTTTTTACCTTTTTTTTATTATTATTAAATATTTTTTGGGTTATTCTGCATCAAATAGATAATATAAATAGCATTTCACAAATGCAAACAATTCTTTATTACTCGTTCGAGGAAAATTGAAAATTCACCGAGACGTTTTGGAAAATTATACGATTTTCCCGTCCCCTCTCCAATCAACCGCTGAAATTTCATCGGTCCTAATTGAAATTTGTTTGGAGATTCGACGGAGCGAACCTGAAAACTTGAAGGCTATACAATCATTGGAAGGGCCAATATCGATTAGCCGACCAAGTAATAATTGAATTGCGATAACTATTTTCTTTTAAAAATCTCGGGACTTTCAGCAGCAAGTCTCAGTGAAAATCTGATAGCGCCATATGTTTCTCCGCCCATCCGCGAATGAGAACTCAAAAATTTTCCGAGCGCCACTTGAACGTTTTCATATTTTTTTTAACATGTCGTGTGTCTAAAAAATGGTGCACTTTTGGCCATGACCACAAAGTGAAAAATAAAAAAGGCTTTCGCATCGCCGGAACAGAAAGACGCGGAAGGGCGCAACAAAGCGGCGGAGGCTTTCAGCCACATTTGCCCGCATCGCATGAAAAGTGCATTTCATAGCCTTTGAAATATCACCGTGGGGGATGAGATTAATTTTTACTGTAGCAATGCGAATAAAAAAATTGCAAACCCCTTGTTGAATGGGCTCGATCCCACTGAAGGGACTAGCTTTGATTTTACCCCTATCACTCTTTGCCATTGAGCGAAGCACTGAAATTCAATTGCATCAATGAAAATATATGATTTTATGAAAAAAATATACAGAATATAATTCTGAAAGTGGAATGTATAAATGGATAAAATATTTATATAACTTTAAGAAATACATATTTTCTTAATAATAATTATTGAAACTCGATAAATATGAAAACTTTTGCTTTTATAAACACCATGTAGTTAGTTTGAGAGTTTTCCGAACTAAAGTCTTATAAATGTATCAAATTATATTATATACTCTTTACAGTATCATTTCAAATTTCATTATTTATGTTTTCAATTATTAATTAAATATGAGTAATTTATTATGATGAAATTATTAATAATAATAAAATTACAAGAATTACGTTATTCATGTAAATAACAAAAAAGTTAATTTAATGAAAAATTTGGCATTGCTTTTTCGCCATCAACTGGTCTATATTTGCTGATATAGAAGACACAGCAACTCGTACGCATCTTTCTAAACGTACATCATTTAATCTCGATCGATGATTGCTTTTTTAATTATTTTCTTTGCGGAAAATAATTGTTCGCAAACATAAGTACTTCCAAAAAGTGACATTATTTGTTTTGCATTTGCGCCTAATCGTGGGATTTTTTCTAAATTCATGTAACTTTGATGGAAATCATATATGTCAACATTTTGTAATGTATTCCTTAAATCCGTGTCTTTTTAACAATCTATTAATTCTATTTCCACTTCTATATTAAATGGTAAAGAAAAAATATTAAAACTAAGAGCGGTTTTTTCATATCTTAATATTTTTAAATCGCGACTGAAATTCCGTTATTATTTTTTTCTAAATGCTAAGTATTTTGGTTTCTGAAGGATTTTCTTGTCTTAGATGTGTAAAATGTGACATGTTGTTTTATAACAGATTGTTGTTCCAAATTTTTAGTTTTTTTTCAAAAGCATTAATTTTATTAAACATGTTATAAATAAACTGGCCCTTTTTCTGAAGTTCCACGTTTAAGACATTCAAAAGCTGGGTTATATCGACGAGTGTCACATATTTAATTTTACCCGAGTTGGGGAATGGATATTTCAATTCCACAAATAATTGAATATCATTTTGCAACTCATTGAATCTTTAAACATAGCACCTCTATTCAACTAACGAGTTTCTCTGTGTTGCAAACAGCATCAACATACACTTCAAATCCATTTGCACTTTTTAAATTAGTGTTGATTTAACGCTCGAGATTAAGGAAAATTAACAAATTTTATTACAGGCGTAGTGACATTAGCCATATTTAAAATTTTTGTGAAAAGATTCTGTTGGTTAATTATGCATGATTAACAATTATTTCTCTCCCATTTATTTATTGTTATTTATTGTTATTTATTGTTATTTATTGTTATTTATTGTTATTTATTGTTATTTATTGTTATTTATTGTTATTTATTATTATTTATTGTTATTTATTGTTATTTATTATTATTTATTATTATTTATTGTTATTTATTATTATTTATTATTATTTATTGTTATTTATGTTATTTATTGTTATTTATTGTTATTTATTATTATTTATTATTATTTATTGTTATTTATGTTATTATTATTGTTATTTGGTGGTATTTGCAGTATTTGCGGTATTTGTTGGTATTTATTGTTATTTATTGTTATTTGGTAGTATTTGTTGGTATTTAATGTTATTTATTGTTATTTGGTAGTATTTATTGTTATTTGGTGGTATTTATTGTTATTTAGTGGCATTTGGTGGTATTTATTGTTATTTTGTGGTATTTGGTGGTATTTAGTAGTATTTGGTGGTATTTATTGTTATTTGTTGTTATTTGTTGGTATTTATTGTTATTTATTGTTATTTGTTGTTATTTATTGGTATTTTTTGTTATTTATTGTTATTTATTGTTATTTATTGGTATTAATTGGTATTTATTGTTATTTATTGTTATTTATTGGTATTTATTTGTTATTTAGTGGTATTTGGTGGTATTTATTGTTATTTATTTTTATTTATTTATTTATTTATTTATTTATTTATTTATTTATTTAAAGACAATGCGTGATTGGCATTACAGAATAACTCAGGTCACCAATCACGCATAAAAACAAACATAATTTAAAAGTATTAATGTAAAATAACAACAACAACAAAATATATTGAAATAAATTTAAAAAAAAATTAATAATATTCATGATATCAACAAAACGGCTGAGATGGACATCGAATATATCCACATATTCGGCCAAATGGTTGAGCAAAAGTAATCAGCCTACAATTTGAGAGTTCTTGAGTGAGCTCCTGTCCTGCCTTTGGCGGAAGAAAAAGACGAACGGGTTCCATAGTAGTAGGTGTACATCACAAGGACACCCCAGTAATGAATGGCATTTAGTTTGCATTTTCTATTGTTATTTATTGCCATTTGTAGCATTTTGCATTTGGCATTTATTACATTTACACATTTATTGTTATTTTTTGTTATTTATTGTTATTTATTGGTATTTATTAGTATTTATTGTTATTTATTGGTATTTATTGTTATTTAGTGGTATTTGGTGGTATTTATTGTTATTTTGTGGTATTTGGTGGCATTTGGTGGTATTTATTGTTATTTGTTGGTATTTATTGTAATTTATTGTTATTTGGTAGTATTTATTGTTATTTGGTGGTATTTGGTGGTATTTATTGTTATTTGGTAGTATTTATTGTTATTTATTATTATTTATTGGTAATTATTGGTATTTATTGGTATTTATTGTTATTTATTGTTATTTATTATTATATATTATCATTTTTTATTATTTTTAGAAATAGCCTTGACCCTGTAGAGGTAGTCTCTGCAGAAAATACTGTAACACATTAAGAATAATATGGATGTCTCGGAAAGCAGTTGCAGCGAAGTAGCTACGCGTTTCACATTAAATACAATAAATGACGGCTTGGGATTGGCTGATAATAAAAGAAGTTCAATAGGGAATTACAACAGATCTTGGCCCCTTATAACGATATACGCGAGATTTATACGCTAAAAGCAGACAATTGCTTATTACAGAATTTTGAAAGGCTAAATGATTAATGCAATTTACAATTAATTGGATAAAAGATAAGTTAGAAACGAATGTAACTATTCAGAATGTACATTTACAAATTAGAAAAAGTAATGGGATTTGTTTGCGAAACATCCAATAAATTTGTAACAAAATCAAGTTCTGAGATAAGAGAAAACAATTTAGGGATAGTACTTGAAAAAATATAAAATGTAATTCTAATTGGGCAAATTGTAAATCCACATGTTATGCAGGAATACCATGTAAATTTACCACTTATTTCAGTTTGATGCGACATTACCATGACAATGCCAATTAATTAAATTTATCGGCAAAAATATTATTACCACGCATTCGAGGACTTTACAAGATGGCCATTTTATTTCCATTTAGGGACGGAGCACTCCACACCATCATCGTAATATCTTGATTGGACCAAGAAGTCCTATATCACTATGCCTGCCCCTAGACCCGACGCCACTGGATTTTTTTTTGACCTTAAAATAAAGCCTACAAAAGTGAAAATACCGGAAGAATTAAAAGTCTTAATTGGTACGGAATACCTAATAAGAACGGTAATATTTTTGAACGGGAGGAAAATTTATACTTATTCATTTAAATATGGTTTCTAAATATATAATAATTCAAACTATGTATACATTTTATATTTTATATTTTATACAGTTTATCAAATTCACGATTTATATTTGGTTTCTAGATATTTTAGGATATAATTTTAATTAAAATTAAAAGAGTTATTCGAGAAAAGATCCCAATAGCGGCAGGTTATTAAATATTATTTTTACCTATCATTTGTTAAATCAGATTTTTTTAAATATAATTATTTGAGAAAAAGTTTCTCTACTTATCTTTTTGAAGTAATTTTTTATAGGTACGGGTGGGGATTTTAGATATAAATTATATACGGCAATGGAAATCGGGCCAAATTTATATTTCCCATGGTTAAAGATTATCTTTTCTAACCCACTTCTCTACATATCTGTTTTTACAAATTATAATTAAGTTCTCAACTAATTTTTCTAATTTATCACTAAAACGAAAAACTAATATGGTTTTTAATACAAGAGATAAAATTGCATCTTTTGATAGAAAAATTCACTTTTGGATGAACTCAATTTGTAGACGAAAGCTTTACTAAAGTATTTTTAAGACTTCTACACGACTAGACTCTATTGAATTTAGTATTCTCCTGCATAACGAGTTAGTGAACCTCTAGTTTAAAAAGTTCTATTATTTTTTTTATATTTAAAAAATGAATTATTTAAAGAATATATTATCAAAAGTATGTAATTATTAAAATTTATGGTATATTTTAAAAATATAATTAAAATTAATTTAGTTGAGTAACTTATATTTAAAAAAAATCTAAATATCGCATTTGCTTCGAAGAAAATCGATAAAATAGATTTATATTCATATTAAGATGAAAAATCTGACTCTGAACTATTTTTATTATTAAAAATAAATATAATCTCTTCTATCAAAGGCAGACGTTTCATTTATTAAAAATTATCGCTATGATAAATGCGAGATTCGTGTGATACCACAATGGAATGGAGCGTACTATGAAGCTTATGGCTTAGATTATTTTGATTCATAATCATTGCAATCCAGATTTACTAAACATTCTAGATTGCCAAATAATTATAATTAATACGAAGCAATATACATGATATATTTAGACTCATGTCAAATGATCAAATTCTCCGAACTCATTCAAAGTTTGCTAGCAGAATCGGTTTACATATGCGTTTATTTACATACTCAGATTTCTCGTTCCAATCGGATAATATATCAACGGATACAAGTAAATAGGAATGCCGTTGATATCGCTTTTACAAGTATATTAAGTCAATATAAAAGACAAACACCAACAACTAAATATCTTCTTCGACAAACGAAATGTATGTACACGGCTATAAAAAGATATTTGGAATATATGCATGAGTAAAGGTTGTAGGGTGACTATGATGGATAATTACGGCGGTATAATCGGCACCGACGAAAGCCTGTCCCAGTCCCAGCCACATGGTCATGCCGAGGATCAATAGCTGATTCTTTTCTTTTAATAGCTTCATCGTGATAGCCAGCAATTGGAGGCCTGTGAGTCCCGTACCGGATCCTTCACGCTTTTTTTCATATCTGAAACAATGAAAATTATAGAGTGGAAAGAATTTTTTTTTTTGACATTGAAAGAAAATATTATTGGTATTGTTAAGACCTTTTCTGTAAAACTTTCTCTAAGTATCTAGAAATTAATAAAAAAAATGGCAACTGTCCAAATATAACTAATAAAGTACGATGTTTTAGAAACTTTTAATAAATTACTGTTATAGTATTCCACATCCCTAAAGGAGAAACCCTTTTAAGGTTATTGATGGTCGAGAGGTTAGGGTTGAGGATTTTTCTTCTATTTTTCCGAAATGTTTTATAAGATATTCATTCATTTCTTGTGATAATCCTTCTCCGATACAGTAAATGATTTAATTTCATGTCTGAACAATAGAGAAGAAAATTCGATTTCAGAAAAAAGAAAAATGTGCAAATAATAGTTACAACATTAAAATTTAATATTTGACTGTTTTTTATTTTAATTGGTAAATAAACATTTGGTAATTGGTAATTTAACATTATCAAAAAATGAATTTGACATATTATCGTAGTATCGAACTCAAACGAGTTTTTAATTCTATATTAATGTTATATATACCATATTAAAGAGTATATTATATATTATTAAAAATCTCTAGAAGTTAGCCATTAACTTTATTGATTATCCAAAATTGTAATTTTGGCTGGATTTTTAAATGTTATCACGGTTTGCCCAGGTAGAAGTAATTATTCCATTACTGAGAAAATAAATTTATTATTAAGCACAAAATGAAATCTTGCCACTTTGATACACTTTTATAGTAATTGAATTTTTAATCACGCTAGGTCAAAAAAATGTAGCGACAATTTTTTAGAGCTTCAAATATAATTAATTGGGTATATTTTTACGATTTTTAATCGCAAACTAATATTTTAAATACTATAATAAAGCCTATTCTATCTTTTTTTTATTTTTATATAAACATATAGCAGCTAAGTTTATACAGTAAGCCCCCCCTATAACGTACATTCCTATAATGTCCCCTCCTATAGAGTTTGCAGCAGTTTTTTTCTATAACGCCAAACGCCCCTATAACGTACATATTTTAAAACGCTAAATAGAATTTTCATAAATATATTTTATAATTTTATGAAATTAACTAATAAAATGATCTTCTCTGCTCGCAATTTGCGGGAAGATTACGTCAGCCAAAATACGAAAGGATGTCGCTCATCGCGCGAGTCAAGTCATTTGCGCTGGTAAACAAGTAATCATGTAAAAAAAAAATAAAAAATAAATGTTTGATGCAATGATCTCTTTCTAATCAAAAAAATAGAACTACTCCCCTATAACGTGGAACCTATCTTGACGTTATAGGGGGGTTTACTGTAAATTGTTCATTTTAAATGAATGGTTTTGAATGAAGAAGTTTTAATTTTAGATCATGGAATATAGTTCTCATTTATATAAATCAATTTTATTAATATTTTATATGAAAGAATGTACCATTACCTATATTTATTTCAAATTTCAGAGTCCTAGCTCAAAAGGCAAAGAAGTTACAGATTTTTGGCAGTAGACTTCATGAACACTTCATATCACAAGCATTTCAAGCCAAGAGATTGTTAAATTTTACAACAATATCTATTTTTAAATGGATTATTTTAGGAATTAAAATAGTTGTTCATGATATGCTTTACATTTTGGTAAATATATTATTTTTTTAACTAATAAATATAACGCCTAAGTGATAACGCTCTCTCCGCACGTATAGCTCACACTCGGCTCATCGTACCGGATGCGAGCGAGAAAAAACATCGCGCTTATGGCAATAGCAACAAATATTGTTATTTGTTTTAATTTTCGAAATTATAAATAATAAAGGATAATGATTATTCATAATAAATATTCTTTAGAGTTCTTAAGACCAATATAATATAAAAAAAAATGTAACATGTATGATTTATATTAATAGAGTTATTTGAGAAAATTTAAAAACTTGGGATCCCCAGTAGGTTAAAAATTTCAGGGATTGTTGAAAGTGCAAAACCCATGATTCCTAGTCTCTTATATTATCTTTAACAGATTTCAATATATTTTTAGAAGCACATTCTAGAGAATATTATCGTCACATTTTAAGAGTATTACTAATTTTGGCTTGTTATTTAAGGATCTTTTCTGGGATTTGTATTAAATCATACATATTAGGTGTACTAAAAAGCCATGTCGTATTTCCAAAGAGTAGTTTTAGAATCAGTTGTTTTTAGTCCTTTGACGAGTCAAGACGTGTTATTTTATTGTGTGCTTGTCGAGACACGTCTCCGTCTGTGTTCAATGCAAAAAAATAATTGTTTATTCGACCCAGTTGCTAAAGACGATTTTTTTCCTTCAGAAGACCATTTGCGAAACTGCATACTTTTCCAGTTTAACTCCAAGAAAGATTCAAAAAGCAGAAATTTGGAAGAAATTATTTCTTTTCTACGATAATGCGCGTCTCCATGTCGCAGATTTGTCCCTGAAAAAAATGGTTGACTTGGATTTGTCGGCTTTACTGCATCCTGCTTACTCGTAAGACTTAGCCCCTTTGGACTACTATTTGTTTCGTTCTATGGAACAATTTTTTAAAAATAAATCATTCCAAACAGAAAGTGAAGTTAAATCAGCCATTTCTGACTTTTTTAATTCCAAGTCAAGAAAATTGTTCAAGAAAGGTATTTTAGATTTGGAAAATATATGGCAGAAGGTTATACAATATGTTGGTAATTATTTTTTGTAAAAATAAATCAATAAATATTTAAAAAAAAGAATTTGAATATTATTGAAAAATACGATAGGAATTTTCACTACACCTAATTTAATTTTAACGTTGAGACGTTTCTAGAGTTTATATTTTTTTTATCTTTTATTTAACAATATCATGTTAAAATGCCACAAATACGTCTGTTCAATCTTCTGCCCTAATTATAATTTATAGGATAATTTTTTCATAGATAAAATCATTTTTTTATAAAAAAAACCAACAGCAATTTGCAAAAATATGATTTCGTTCCGCTTTACCTATTAGAAAAAATCATAGAAAAGTATTTACCTCTTCAGTGAATCAACTCCGAATGCAACAATAAGGACAGCCAAGCACATGCATCCGAGGTATATTCCAGCAATCATATAAATCTTTTCCATTGGCTGTTCGGGAAGAGCGCCGGGATTTTCGCTAGGCAAAAATTGCGGGCCGCACGTGGAATTGGATTCGACCTCACTGCCAGAAGAATCATCGCCGGTGGATAGCACTAAAAATGAAAACATAAACATAAATCTTTCAAAAAGAGAGAGAAAGATATATGGAATAATAAAAAAAATGTTAAAAGCGAACGATACACTCTGCGAAAACGATTTATCTATCCGGCCAAAAAAAACTGTCATTATTTTCGTTTTTATTCGAACGCACGAGAATATTTTTTTGAGATTACTAATGGCGAGGTTTCGTTTTATAGATCGTAAAATTAGCAGAGCTAAGGACGTAATGGGCCATTTGGTACAGGGATTTACTTCAGCCGACCGTTATATCAATTCTCATAGCCGGTAATCTGGTCTCTCTCACCGGGGACAGGGGCGTTCAAACATTTGCACGCAAGGGCGGCGTCTCTGCCCCATATATATCGCCGCGGCGCTATGGCAGAGAAAAAAAAACTATACGAAATACATGTCTGAGTATAGGATTTTCGCATTGAAATAATGTAATTATATGGGTCTGAAAATGTTTCGGCCATATCTACGACCACGTAGACCTATTAACCTTTCTGGGTGTGCTGAAGGACGCCTCTCCCTCTCGTAAAACGGCATGGATATAAAATTATAATTGAGGCAACGATTTAATGTCTCCGTAATAATTAAATATCTAATATTTTGGATTGAATCAATTAAAAGATATTAATTAATTTTAAAATTGCATTGTTATGTCAGTATTATTTTTTAACACAGCTTTTACTATGACTGCTTTATCGCTACACGTCACAGCTTGCAATCTGCAATATTTGTTTCCGGTTTAAATTCACAATTTCAGTTTATGAGTTTATCACGCATCGAATGCGAGCGCAAATATTTGAATTTATAAAATCTGTGTTTATTTATGAAATGGCGTTGTGATTCATTTTTAATTAATAAATAATAAAAAAATGTATTACATCCCTTTGGGACTACAATTTAATATATTTTATATAGTGATAGTTTTATATAGGGTCATTCCCGAACATCTAAAAACGATCTTCAATCAATACGATATGACCTCGAACTCAACAGATGAGGTAGATATAATCAAGTTTCTTGAAGCACCTTACCAAATGAATGTAAAAATGATAAAATGATATTTAAAAATAATCTGAATCCAAAAAAGGCTATAGGTTACCACTTAATTACTGGAAAGCTGTTAGAGAAAGCACCAGTAAAGTGCTCACAGCTAATAAAGTATATATTTATGCTGTACTCAGGCTAGGATATTATCCAGATCAGTGGAAAATAGCTGAGATAATTATGATTCCAAAAGTTGACAAAGATCCCAAAAAAGCAGAGTCGTATAGACCAACAAACTGGCTGCTAATTTTTGAACAATTCCACAGAATTGTTGACAAAATACACAACGACCTGGAAAAAAACGGCAATGCTCTGAGGCTTTTCTAGATATAACCCAGGCATTCGACAGAGTTTAGCATTCAAGATTACTGTAGAAAATCAAGAAAAATCTTCCAAAATCACTTTTATATAATATTAAATTCATATATCTTAGAAATTTCCGCGTCAAGCAAAATGAAGATAGAACCGCAATTTATCCGATCAACTCTGGAATACCACAAGGAAGCGTAATTGGCCCAACCCTATATTTACGTTACACTGCTGATATGCCCAACACCGAAGACACCCTAATCATCACCTATGCCGACGACATGGGTCTTCTGGCATCACACGAGGATCCAGACAAAGCGTCCGAAATGCTTAAAAAAAGTTACTAAATAATAACCGTAGGCCCAAAAATGTAGAAAATTATTCCAAATCAAGCCAAGTCAGTCCATATAACTTTTGCCCAAAAAAGGGAAACTGTAAGCATCGATTGTGAGCGACTTCCCCAGACAGACTCAGTAAAATACCTAGGAATGTGTTCGGATCGCCGTATAAACGTTAAAAAAACACATTATGCACAGCAAAATCCTCCAATTTAAAATAAAATAGATTATCACGGCTGCACCTTGGTTTCACGTTTCTTGGTTCACGTAATTAGAAATGACCTAAAAGTCTCCTCGGTTTTAAAACAAATCGAGTCCTAAATCAATAAATATAATGTAAGACTAAGAAATCATCCCAATAAACTAGCATCACAGCGCCCAAAGGAAAAATCAAGTACGAAGAGGCTGTTAAAAATGACCAGATTATAAAAAAGGAAGGAGATTTATTGTAATAGTTTTACAGATTGTGCTATTGAATTAAGAAAAAAATATATATAGTGATATTTTTTTTATTTTTAAATGTAAATAATCATCTAAGATTAATTGTTTAGAGCGGGGATGTACAGACTTGTTAGTACTGTGACTTATGGGAAGATAAAGCGGTAACAAGATTTATGCGTTTGTCCGTTACCTACATAATTCTCCTTAAAAATAAATATCAATTAGCATAATATAAATGGGCTATCGATATAGTGTGCATTTAAAATACATATCAATGAATAAAAATAAAAAGATTACATTTAAAGAAAAATGAATCGAATAAAATCGAAAATTCTGATGAGAAATTTATTTTAGTGTTGAAAATATTTAAAGAATCTTTATATTATACATTCTGTGGAATACATAAGAGACGTCCATCTATAGACGTCTATCAATATAATTAATTTTATGATTTTTTGTAATTAAATGAAATAAATAATTTGATCACTGAGCATTTTGACACTGAGCATTAAGAACACTGAGCATTTTGATTAATAAATATATAGGTAATTTGGTTTTTTTTAAATAGTAATAGCTATTGAATTAAATATTTAAAATAATTATTTTATCTTATTATATAACCCTGTGAATTCGATCAGATTGGACTTCCTTCATCCACCTCCCAATTTATAGCAGAGACGCGTGTTTTAAAAGTGTTTGACTTGTAGGTAAAATGCATTTATATCAATAATGAAAGTTAACCACGACTGAGCTAAGTTAGCAGTCGAATAGCAACTATAAATTCAGGGAGTTTTAAATAACACTGATGATGCGTGGGTTCTGCGTGAGCCTGCTGGACCGAGCTACAACATGGGATTTATTGTGTGGAAGACAAAAGTAAGAACCTTTTCTGCATCGGCTAGTGACAAGGTGAAAAATGGGTTGTCTATAATATTATTATAAGGAAACGACACTAGATAAAGCCGAGAGAAATGCCATTAACTATCCTCAAGGCAGAATTTCATAATGCAACGTTTTGATGGAGCATGAGATAGAGTATTGTCCATTATAAACTCTTGAAACCTAACTATACAAATAATACAATATGATATTAGGATCAGTTGCAATAATTAACCTAGGAACTTGGATAAAAATTAGGCTAATTAATTAAGCATATCATAACGACTATGCACTTCTGGATTCTTCAATAATGACGTAATACAAACCAAAGAAGCTCTACTAGGACTTTTTAAAAGCATCCAATTTTTTTTCTAATATTAACAATTTTCATAATCACTAAATAACGCTTTTCAGTATAAAAATTACTGCGATGCAGGAAGCATCGGGAAACCACTGCACTATATATTTCCATTAAAACCATTCCCATTGTCCTCCATAAAGGAAACATGAACATGGTCACGTTCCTCAGAAATGAGGAAAGTCAATTAATAGTTTATATATATAAAAGAATAACAATAATGATATTTATTCGCTTCACGACTTAATACGAAAAAATAATATGTAAATTATTTCCGTAGCCATTCGTAGCTTTATGGAAATCGTATAATTCGTACACAGAGGCTATCGGTGGCCTTACGGCACTAAGGATGTTAATAAATAATAATACCAAATTAAATTTGACTTTTTTATTTAATTACGATGTAAGGTTTACGAAAATAAGGTATAGGACATTGATAAACCTTTAATCTCGTCGGTGGGGAAATGCAAAAGCAGCGGTTATGTAATTAAACTGCAGAGTAACCTTTTGTAACAGTGGGTTCTATGAAAATCTGTTGTAAGCTCCACGTCAGCCCTTTATTTACCTGCCGACGAGGATGTTGAAATGTCAGGGAAAGAAGGTCTTCGCCATTTTTTTTATTTAACAATATATGATAAAAATTAAAACGATATGTATATAAATATAAAATAATAGATATATTTATCTTATCGATAATAATTTAATGAAAAAAACCCTCTGGAATAGCAACCCCAATACCACAAAATATAATATTAAAATTCATACAAGCCTAACCCATAAGAACTATGATAATATAAATTAAAAATTCTATAAAATATTTCAGCTGTAATTTTTCATTCATAGACTAATTTTCGTGGGGCGAGAAATTTTGATGTTTAGTACAAAATACATAAATCGTCAATATAGCAAATGAAACTTGGAAAAACTAACGTAAAACTTTCAGGCCCCAGATTAAATAATGCTACAACTTTTTTAGATTTTAAAGTTGTTTAACTCAACTAAATATATATATTTTTAAATAAAAAATCTTCTAACAATTCTCAATTTGTAGTATAATTGATATATATTATTTAAAAATATTAGTTACAATAAATGATTTTTAATATTATTAGGATATTAAAATATCTAATATTTTATATCATAAACCGATTCAATAAATATTATTATCTTTGTCGCTATTAATTAAACCTGATTAACAAATCGCATAAAATATATTCTCCATGGGTGTAATAATTCATACAATCAGCGCCAATAAATTTTGCTAGTCGATGAATCACAGCATATTTTTTCATAGCTGTAATCTTCCCTTACATTATAACTATTTTTACATTTTCTATAATACTTATTTTTTGTTGTCATAAAATATAAAATAATTCGATCATGTACTTAATTATGATGTTTGGCATAAATTCTATTAAAAGAGACACACTTTACGAGTTATTGTAAAAAAAATACAATGAATAATTAACGAGGATATAAAAATTATGTTCAAGAAAATACGCAAAATTTAACGACGCCGGTTGTATTAATGTATTAATAATTAAAAACATAATACAATTCAGTCGGGGGGAATTACTATAATAAATCATGAAATATTTTCAAAGGTTAAATTAACTGAATCATATTAATTTTATTAAAAAAATATTATTCGTTTATGTTAGAATAAAGATTAATATATATTTTAATACTTTTCAACTGTAACTATAATGATTAATGAATATAGTCAACGATTCAAGCCAATATACGAATTTATTTTTACAGTGAAACCTCGTATTTACGTTAAAAAAATACATTTAGTACTCTCTTTTACATTTTTATTTCCCGCAATTTACGTTTTTAATTTTAATAAAACTTCTAAGCTTAGATACTTTGATAAAAGCTAAGAAAAATAAATATTTCTAGATAGATGATCTGTTCATCTAACAAATTAAATACTGAGGAATATATAATAAGCATTTTTACCTCTAAATTGTACTAGTGAATCCGCAGCCATTAGACTTGGGAATAATCTGTGCTTTCAAAAATTACTACCGCAAAAAGCTGGTACCAATAGTATTATTAAAATTGGAACGATGAGTAGATCCCAAAAATTTTAAGGTATTTATTTTTATTGCAATGCTGTTAATTAATTAAAGCTTGAGTTGAAATTACAATAAAAAAATGGTTATCGATTATATAGTGAACATAGTCACATCCACATAAAACTTATCCGACGAAGAATTGTCTGATGAAGAAGTGGTAAACTTATTCCATCCAATTCCAACAAAAGACGATGCTATGAAGCATATTGAGGGTCCTTTATAAAGGTTAAAATCCTCTACAGGGTTTCACTGTATAAAAACAAATAATTTTAATATAAATTATGTATATTTATTCAATATATCGATAAATATATTATATTGTGTAGTATCAAATTATTTCAGTATCGGACTGTAGACTATTCTCTGGAAATCCTGGATAATATTTGCAGTAATAACTGTTTCAATAGAAAATCTAATCACACTAATGACAAATTCCTCGAGCAAATATAGACACGGAAACAATATGAAGCCATATCCGGGTAAACTTGCAACCAATTATATATAAATAATTCTGATATTTAAACCGTTGAGCTATATCTGTGTTCGTATACGACCGAGGAGGATTCTACCTAAAACGACATTATTATTAATATTTATGACAGTGGTTCTGAATGATTTTGATTCGCACGGTTGGGGTACGTGAGCTAAATTTCTAGAAATCTCGTCACAAAGGCTTCCACGTATGAAACTCTTCCATTGTCACATCAAAAGACATGTTTGCGTAACAATTGAAAATTTGCGAGGATTGAAGCAAACACATGGATGAATGGACGAAATTTTTGAAAGAGAAATCTCAGTCGCGAAAATTTGCACAAGAAGCCTAGCCGGCTTTGTGCGCAAATAAAAATTGTGATCCGCGCCAATTTTTGAATTATTTCGAAAGGTCGACATAATAAAAATTCATAACGCAAATCTTGAGGTCTCACCGACGGGATTTGCCGGCGAATTTTAAATATTTCAAGCCGAAGTATGTTTATATTAAATTATGCGCTATGAAATTTTTGTTTTATTAGGGCAAATATTACGTTTTGTATTAAAACTCCGCAAATTTTATATTTTATCAATGCATTTTTATTTAAATCAACAGTAAATTTTTTGATCTTGTTACAATTGTATTTATAGAGGCAAACGTAGAGCAATGAAGCAAGATATATTCGATTTTTTTTTAAACCGATAGACCTTTGAGAAATTTATTACTAAAACAACTTTGCGCGTATACGCTCAGCTATAATAGAAAAAAAATGGAAAGATCTCCTATGATATGGATAGAAGACTGCAATGACAAAAATCTACATGTTTTAAAAAAATATTCAAAAGATTTATGATAATTTAAAAAGAACGGAACAATCGTCATGTAAAGAACAACGATCATCTTACGAATTTTCTACTAGTAGAGGATGGTTTGAAAATTTTAAGAAGCGATTTTCACTACATAATACTAAAACTCGAGGAGATATTGCGTCGGCTGATATAGAATCTGCTGAAAAAATTATGCCAAAATTATAAAAAATAAAGGCTACACAACAGACCAGATATTCAATGCGGACGAAACGGGATTGTACTGAAAAAGGATGCCTCATCGAACCTACATATCAA
>JAGXCT010036475.1:50461-90225 GCA_022495035.1 Philopotamus ludificatus | reverse complement strand
CCTGAGTCTCACACGTGACGTGAGGGCTCCCTTTCTGTGTCCATACCGCGGGGACTATATATACTCAAGAAAATATTATTTGCAATATCACTGCTTCTGCGACTTTCGCGTTTTTTAAAAATCGCGTAAGTCTGAAAACGCGCAAGTCGAAATCGCGCAAATCGAGGACAGACTGTAATGCATGTAAGTCTTCATCGATAAAGTCGTTTTGCTGGTCATCCATGTTTATTTGTCATAATCATTTGGTAGCAATGACTGGTCAGAAGCGAAATTTTTATGTGTTTATTATATCAATATTAGTGATAATACATGTGTGACAATTTTTCTGTTAATCATTGCCGTTAATTATGTTTAAGATAAACTTGTTATTTTATTATATAAGATATACAAAAAAAAAAAATATGTCAATACGTTATTCAGCGTATTTAATATTTCATAGAGAATTTTACTTTCGGATATCAAACGTTGACTAACTATGATTTACAACTGTCAATTTTTTGATTATATGTATTGTTGTGAATTATTTTTTTTATTTTATTACTTATTTTAATTTATATACCTTCATATTATGATAATTATTCTATGATAAGTATCATGGTGTGGGTCCTATCATTTATTTCATTATTAATTTGAATATTAAATTAAGAAGATAGCGATGACTCGAATATTTTTTTTTCTTAAAATACAGATTAGAAAAAAATAGTTTTAATAAGATGACGATACGTCTTTTATTGGGAAGAAATAACTATTTTTTCTCAATAAATAAATTCATAGATTTTCCTTTCTAAAATCATTGCTATATATTTCATCATATCCTTCAAATGTTGTCCTCTTAATTTAAATTAAATTAATTAAAGGATTTAAGGGGATAAAAGAAATGAATCGGTGTTTTAATTAATAATTGAGAATACATGATCAGTTGAATAATTTTATTTGCTTAAGAACAAAATATTACAATCTGATTTTTTATAAATACATTGCAATAAAAATACATACAATTATTGTCTGATTATAATATTTAATGATTATTTTATTGGAATAACTTTAAGGTATTGTTTTCCTTCGGTGGCTAATAGTATAGTTTTGGGTTCAAACTTCATAGGAATCAATGTATCTTTACAGACGGATATTTTATATTTTGATAATACAGAAATTATTCCCAATTTTGTTTGCAGCATCCCAAAGCGACTTCCTGCGAAATAAATTTATTTATCAATATTTGTAATATTAATAACAATAATTTATGTATAACAAATACCTATGCAGATTCGTGGCCCTTCTCCAAAAGGTATACTGGCGAATTGTTGCATGTGCTTTTTATTTTCAGGCGAAAATCTTTCAGGGCGAAATTCCAACGGCGATTCGTGAATGTTTGGATCTCTTTGTATACCTAAAATTGGAATCATCACCAGGGTATCTTTTTCAATGATGAGATTTGTATTAGGTACTCGATAGTCTTTATCACCGCGTCTGAATAAAAATGGCAGTGGCGGATATAATCGCAATGTTTCTGTAAAAAAAATAATTATAATCAAATATTTAAATCAATATCAGAATAAATGTACCTTCGATTGTTTGTGATAGATAATCCATTTCTCTGATAGATTCATAAGTTATTTTTTTATCATGCTTATCTAAAACTGCCTCAATATCTGCCCTCAATTTCTCTTGTACGTCAGGATTTTTTGCGAGCTCATAGAGAGCAAAACTTGCCGCAGATGACGATGTCTCAAAACCAGCAATAAAAAATATAAACACTTGTGATACTAGTTCCATTAATTTAAGTGGTTTTACATCTTCTGAAATAATATTAAACATAAAACATTGAATGTTTAATATGAAATAAATTATATTAATTACCGTTGCCCTCATCTTCATTCATCATATCAATCAATAATTGAAGAAAATCATTTCTGAGCACGTTATTTTTCTTGCGATATTCAACTATTTCACTCAAGTGCCTGACTAAGAATTCTTCGACGTCTTTGTGAAAGAGACGTATCCTTAATCTCTTGATTAAAGTTGGAAAAATGAATGCCAGTGATTCTCTTAAAGATTTAAAAAATGCGGGTTCTAGAATTCTTTTCCCGAGCTCTCTGAATTTCTTATCTTTAAAACTGTTGGCTTCTATCCCAAATGCACAAGAACTTATTATGTCTGTCGTGTACATCGCCAATGTTTCTTTGAAATCAATGATGTTATCAATGGCCAATTCTTCGGCTAAATAATTTTCTAAATTCTTCGAGCAGGCCAGCATTGTATTGAACATGTACTTCATTTTACTCGAAGTGAACGTCGGTGTTAGTTTTACACGAAACTTTTTCCACTCTGGTCCTTCCATGAAGAATATATTGTTGGCTAAAGGATCGTTTTCTGGACTAAATCCTAATCCGCGGCTCGAAAATGTTTGAAAATCTTTCACCAAAATCATCTTGATCGTGTCTAGATCATTAATCATCAGTGCTTTCGAATGCAACAGGAATAAACCTATATATGGTTTATTTTTGTGTTGCTCGTATATTTGTGCCACCTTGACGCCCATCTGCATTTTTCCGGTGAGCACTTCGCCCATGTGTCCAAATGGGAATGAAGCATCTGGACTGAATATACCATTCCTCTTCCAATATCCATAATAGTAGCGCGAATAAGAGTAAATTAATAAAAATATCACAATCACCAACACCAAAATAGTCGTCCACGACAATGACATATTCCCAACAACGAGGTCTTACTCGAGTGATATTTGGTTAACTTATGATGTTTTTGCTCTGATTACTCTATATATAATGCGAAATTTGAATGTACAGGTTTTTTCAACATTTTGATAAAAACATATTATTATTATATATACACTAATGGAGAATAGATTTTATACATTGTAAAATTAACACCAATATTGTTATTTTGAGATTTTACATTATAATTAAATATCTAGTGGAAATAGTCATTTTATATTTAAAAAAGTAAATCGTTTTGATTTTCTTTTCCTTACAGAACTTTTTAAAAGAAAAAACCTTAATTTTTAGATCGCCAATCAATAAGTCTATTGAAAATTTTATCAAGTTTAAACCCAAGAAATTTTATGGAAGAAAGTCTTGCATAATAACAATGAATATGTTAATATTATTTTTTTTAATTGGAAAATAAATGTCTGATAAAAATACAAGTTACTAGGACTCTATCTAATAATAATATAATTAAAATAATTAAAAACCCCTGAAAAATTCGTGATATTTTATCACGAATAAACAATGATTAAAGTAGATAATTTATATTATGTTAAAATATATAAACACGTTTATATATGTGATAACTTTATGATGTATTTTATAGCTGAAAACTACTTCAGTTAATAGGTCATCGATCGATGTGCAAGGGCAATAGAGGTTGTAACCCCGAAAGCCATAAAACTATGTACATCCATACATTGTTATAGCAGTATTTAATGATATTACTTTATATTAGGTATAAAATGTAAGTTAATTCATAGATTATCTAAGATAATATCAACTACAATATTTTTTTAATAGAAAACTGTAATAATATTAAAGTTCGATTGGAAATAATTTATAATCGCATGATAGAGAGCTTTTGGATTTAAATTCAATCACATAACTATGGAATCGCATTAAGAGAGACGCATAAAAATATAATCGACATAAAAATTGTTTTTTATAGTTGTATTAAAATAATAAATTTACATATTCTTTTAGTCAGTGCTAATATATGTTTTCCGTTTGGCGTTAGTACTGGAGAGGATGGTGAAAATTTCATAGGGATCAATGTGCTGTCGCTCACTGATGCTCGAAATTAAAATAAAATTCCAAATTTGGTCCCTAAAATTGTAAGAAAATGAAAATTTTCGTTTAAAATATGCATGTAATTTGGAAATTATATGAAAAATCTATCACCCCTAACACTCATCGAAATTGTTTTGATAAATTTTAAGTTTTCTTAAACTAAAGTTCATTAAATGCTTTCTCATGCTCGATATATTAGGTAAAGCGGAAAGTAATGATAATTTTTTTTTCACATACAAAAAGTTAACAAATATATATACAATTTTAATCAGTAAAATAATTTCCATTGTTTTCTATTATTTTTCTCCAACGATCAGACAGCTTTTCAATTCCTTTCTTGTAAAACTCTGCAGGTTTTTCGTTAAAGAATGATTCGATGTGATTTTCGATACAGTCAAATGAATTAAAAATTTTATTATCAAGGGAATGCTGTAAAGATCTGAAAGGATGGTTGTCAGAGGGTGCGATATCGGGGGATTATAGGGGATGCTGTAAAACTTCCAAATGAAGCTCCCTGATTTTTTCCTGCGTGATCCGTGGCGCGTGTGGTCTGGCATTGTCGTGCTGCAAAATTCGCCTTTGATTGTTTACCAAAACTGAACGTTTTTTTAACAGCTCCGCTTTCGTTCTGACTAATTGACCACAGTATACCTCTGCGGAAATTATTTCACCAGGTTTTAATAACTCGTAATGGATGACGCCAATCATGTCCCACCAAAAACATAAAAAAATATATTATATTAATAATTAAGAATACATATTATTATTTTTTTCATTGTAAATTGCATAATTTTATTGGTCTCAGAGCAAAATTGTACGTACAATCTGTTAATGATTTTCTTAAAAATATGCAACAAAAAATAATATTATAGTTTTTAAGGATTTATTGGTGTGACTTTAAGGCACTGTTTTCCATCGCTAGCTAGAAGTACAGATTTGGGTTCAAATTTTATAGGAATCGGTGTATCTTTACAGACAGATAATTTATATTTTGTTAAAATAGAAATTATCCCTAATTTTGTTTGTAGCATCCCAAAGCGACTTCCTGTGAAATGAATTTATTTATCAATGTGTGTAATATTAATAACAGTAATTTATGTATATTAAATAATAATGTACCTATGCAGATTCGTGGCCCTTCTCCAAAAGGTATACTAGCGAATTGATGCATATTCTTTTTATTTTCAGGCGAAAACCTTTCAGGACGAAATTCCAACGGCGATTCGTGAATATTTGGATCTCTTTGTATACCTAAAATTGGTATCATCACCGTGGTACCTTTTTCAATGATGACATCTGTATCAGGTACTCGATAGTCTTTATCACCGCGTCTGAATAAAAATAGTAGTGGTGGATATAATCGCAATGTTTCTATAAAAAAAACATTTAAATTAATATCAGAATAAAAGTACCTTCGATTGTTTGAGATAGATAATCCATTTCTCTGATAGATTCATAAGTTATTTTTGTATCGTGCTTATCCAAAACTGCCTCAATATCTGCCCCCAATTTCTCTTGAACGTCAGGATTATTTGCGAGCTCATAGAGAGCAAAGCTTGCCGCAGATGATGAAGTGTCAAATCCAGCAACGAAAAATATAAACACTTGTGATGCTATTTTCATCAA
This sequence comes from Philopotamus ludificatus, assembly GCA_022495035.1. Lineage (NCBI taxonomy): Eukaryota > Metazoa > Arthropoda > Insecta > Trichoptera > Philopotamidae > Philopotamus > Philopotamus ludificatus. The sequence continues at coordinate 84,799 of JAGXCT010036475.1, read as the reverse complement.
TTGAAGTGGTTTTACATTATTCGCCTAAGAGGAAATCCGCCACTGGGTGGCGGATTGATTTTACGCACTTACACCAAGCACGCTCATTGGATTTGAATATATTTTGAGTAATAATTGTGATAATTACGTATATTTTTTTTTATATTAGCAGTAGTAAAAAAAGTACGTACGTACGAGAATTTTTATATTATAAATTAAAGATATGATCTCTTCCTACATATCAGGTAACATTTTACTCCCTTGCTCATAAAAATACAGGGTTTCAAGTAAAACAACCTATTAGTCCATTTTTTACTTGGTCACATGTTTTAAATTTTTTGTCGCTTAAATAAAGTTGAAAACATGATAGTTTGACGGAGCGACATCCGAAGAATATAAAGGATGACGAATTTACTTCTTCCAAGATAGTTGTAGTACGACTACGTGTTATTTTAAATAACATGTAGTAGTACGTGTTATTTTTATGAAATGCGAGTGAGCATTTTCATACTTTCGTCCTTGATGCGGATGAATCAGATGCAGTAGCGGTCCATTAATCGTTTGTCCAGATTTATTAGCTTTAAAATTAATTATGTCCATCCAGACCCACCAAAAAGACAAAAGATTTTTTTGGGAACAATACTAACCTCTAAACTCTGCCTTAGGGGTTGGTATTGTTCCCTGACTTTTCCACTGATTTTTGAGCCCTTGATTGAAGTAAAGTATCCATTTCTCATCTCCAATGATTATTTATTAAGTTTTACAATAACAGTATTACGGATTACTAACAAAAAGTTGTTTATGACTAAATCTAATAAAATATTTATGACTCAATCTACTAATAATATAATGCAAATTGTTAAAAACTCCTGAAAAATTACGTGATATTTCTACATACTCACACAGTGTTTAAAATGAGATAATTTCGTGTTTTAAAATATATATTTGTTATAATTGAAATCTCTTTCAGCTGAGAATAGGTCATCGATCGATGTGCAAGGACAATGGAGGTTTTAACCCGAATGGAGTAAAACTATGTATATACACTGCAATATAAGTAATGTGGATAAAAAATTATTAAAAAAGAAATTTATTATCATTATCACTTCATATTATTTATAAAAAATATATAAGATAATTAATAGATTATATTTAATCTATAATATAAATCATATACAATCAAGTATATGTTTATGCGGTAGATACGTTCCATAGAAAACTGTATTTAAAAATAACCAAAGTTCGATTGGAGATTGGAGATTGGGATTGAAAATAATTTATAATCGCTTGATTGAAAGCTTTTAGATTTAAATTCTAGCTGACGCATAAAAAATAATCGAAGTAAACATTTATTTTTAAGTTATATTATTCAAATAATAAATTATCATTTTCTTTTAGTCAGTGCTAACATATGTTTTCCTTTTGGCGTTAATACAGGAGAGGATGGTGAAAATTTCATGGGGATCAATGTGTCATCGCACACTGATACTTTAAATTTAGATAAAATTGTAACTAGACCTAGTCTTGTTTGCATCATTCCGAATCTGCTACCTAAAATTTTTCAAATATATTATTTATTGATGAAATAAACTCAACTATACTCTGATGTCACTTATTTTTAGTAAATGTTTATTAATTAGATTAATAATAATTAATTAAACAAACCAATGCAATTTCTGGGCCCTTCTCCGAATGGCAAACTTGAAAATGAATTCATGTTTTTCTTGGCCTCGGATGAAAACCTCTCCGGTCTGAATTCTAATGGATCCTTGTGAATGTTTGGATCCCTCTGAATACCCATGATTGGAATAATTATTAAGGTTCCTTTATCAACTTTTGTGTACGTATTCGGTATCAAATAATTAGCGACACTCTTCCTGAACAAAAATGGAAGCGGTGGATACATTCTCAGCGTTTCTGAAAAAGAAAATGCATAAAATATCAGTATTGAAAAAAATATGCAGAATTTTCTAATCGTCCTAAATTTTTGTTTGTTGTGTTGGTGCTTTTGTCCGTGTTTGGTGATTTTTTACGTGTGGAAAAGAAGGACAATTTGGAAAGAATAGAAGAAAGTTATAATAAAGCAGCTATTGTATTCATTGGACATAGCCCCCTATGACTTCTTTCTATTGCTAAATGATCCAAGAACGATGTTTTGCCAATATTAAGGAGAACATGAGAAAAGTAGAAAGAATCATTGAAGTGCTTCAACGTAAGCATTCTAGAAAGTCAAAGCCTTAAACCAACATTGATCATAATCCTCATTTCATGCTGGTAATTTATGATCTGGGCTAAAACGCCGTTTAAAGTGAGAAACCCAACGAATCAGATTTCTAGACTAGTTTAGGCTAAAAAAATAAGTAAATTTTTCCTTTGACGATTTAAATCGAATGACAGAGGATTACTGGACGCCTCTAAATCAGGAAGAGCATTAAAGGTCGTTGATGAAACGACGAAATCTCTAATTGAATCCAATCCTCGCTAAACCATAGAAGAATTATCACAAACATTCGCATCTTGAATACCATCAACGACCCACGAATATTTAAAACTCGTCAATAACATAATCAGGTTTTCTATTCTGGTGTCGCAACTGGTCCAAGATATTTGTTTAAGATAAGAAGATCTCAACCGTTTTGCAGCAAATTGCAACTATTCGGTTCATATTTTACGTCGATTCTATGCTCTAATTGATTTCTTTTCATATTTTCATATTATATATCTGATGGAGACAAAATTAGTATTTAAAATTAATAATAATAGATTAAATAATGGTATACCTTCAATTACTTGCGTGAGATACTTCATCTCTAATAACGAATCGTATGTGATTACTCCGCCATTTTTGGACTTGGAATCATCTATCTCTTGTTTTAATTTCGTTTGAACATTTTGATTCTTTGCAAGTTCATAAAGTGCAAAGCTTGAGGTCGTAGAAGACGTTTCGAATCCGGCTATGAAGAATATGTACACTTGAGCAACTATTTCAAGCATTGTTAAACCATCTGAAACGTTTAATGAAAATGATTTATTTTATTATAATAATAAAATATATTTGCTATAATTTACCATCGGCATCGTTCTTTTTTTTCATATCGATCAACAGTTGAAGAAAATCGTTTTTGGTTATTTTATTTTGCTCTCGGTGCTTGATGGTATCTTCGATCGTTTTTATGAAGAATGTTTCGACGTCTTTGTACACCATTTTGATATTAAATTTTTCAATGATCGATGGAGCATACAACGACATAATTTCTTTAGCCATCTGCGTGAATGTTCCACTGAATATTTTTTGTCCCATCTTGCGAAATTCAGCGTCAGGATGTTTAAAACTATTAGTTTCGATGCCAAAAGCGCAAGAACCGATGACATCGGTGCCGTATTTGGCCATTATCTCTCTAAAATCCACATCGCTGCCATCTACTTCTTTTTCCAAGTACAATTCCATTTCTTTAGAACATTTCAGTAGCGTATCGAACATGTATTTCATTTTATTTGAAGTGAATGTCGGAGTCAACTTAGCTCGAATCTTTCTCCACTCAGGTCCCTCAATATTGAACAAGTGTTTGGATAACGGATCGGTTTCTGGATTATATCCAAGTCCATGACTTGGAAACGTATGAAAATCTCGTACAAGCACATTCTTTATCAACTCCAAGTCGTTCACCAACAATGCCTTTGTTTGAAAGAGGTAAACTCCAACAAATGGCATATGCTTTGTCTTTTCATACAGTTCTTGAAATCTAACTCCGATTTGGGTTTTACCAGTTATCACTTTACTAAAGTTACCACCGGGAAATGATGGCTTGACACTGTAGATACCTCTTCTCTTCCAATAACCAAAACTGTATCGAGAAAACAGGTAATATACGACAGTGAGTATAAATAAAACAGTAAATATTAATGTGATTAGATCCATATTTTTATTCAATATGTAACCGCTGTCAAAAATCCACGTAAACGTTTGACCTAGTGCTTATCGGAATATAAACTATTAGCGATCGTCATGTTTGATAAGTCATTGAAATAAGATTTGATGTATAAGGTGTTCGGAATATATTTTTAGATTTTTTAAATAAATATGTATTTCAATAAAAAAAAATTAGATTATACAATTCAATCGATTTTGTGAAAAATGTTGAGAGTTTGTCCCAACAGTCGGATCGTACGATATGACCTCCGATTTAAATTTCTATTGCATGAAACTCCTTTCTAATCTGCCAATGTCAATTGCAAATTTCGAGGTCAATGTTTGTCATTTACGCATTAACATTATTATGTGGTACATTGTGACGTTATTGTTTTTTTTAGACTGGTTTAAAAATTTATTGACTTTAACCTGGGCGTATTATGTAACAGATGCATATTTTTTATGCCGAAATTATATATCTATCAATTCAACGACATATTTCATAAACATATTGATTTAAATATAAACAAATTTAAAAAAATAACTTGTATATATAAATATTTTATGGATTTCTGCTAGAAATGTCAAAAAGAATATTAAACATTTTATTAAGTTTTAAAATATAAAACATTTTTATAATGCTGTTACATATTCCGATTTAATTAAACTGTTGAAAATTACTAAATAACGTCGTTATTAATTTAAAGATTAATCTCCCCTTTTAATATTTATTGATGTAATTAAAAAAAAAGATGTAATAATATTCGATACCTATATTATATCTGCGTTATTTGAGAATAAATATAAATTGCAGAGATCTGAATACACGATTTTTCAAATCTAATATCTGTCATATTAATGAATGTAATATTTATAAATGGCAACACTGACATTTGTCGAGCTGTCAGATCGGCTGAAGTGAAAGTAGTCGGCGACTGCGACGGCGCAAGGACGTCTCAGTTGCCGTCATGGGGGCCGCCGACGAGCATGTGAGTATTCACAATAAAATAAATAAAAAATTAATACAATATTAGAATAATTAAATTTAAATAATATTTTTAATAAATATTTGCGAATGAATAATTTAAAAAAAATGTGAATATTTTTAATGTATCGAATTTACGGCCATTGTTATAAATAAATATATATTTTTATTTTAAAGATAACCGAAATATATTTTATGTATCCGTTTAATTTTTGAAAGTTACGAATGAAATTTCATAGCGGTTGCCCAATAGATGTTTAGAAAATGAAGTGAAACTTTACACAAAACCGGTTTACAATAATGCCTTAACCTTAAGCGTGATATAATTGAAATGTGTATCAATGGAATGTGTAACACTCATTAATCTGTTCCATTATACGCTTTTATTATTTTATAGCTTTAATCATATCGAGCATAAATCTACTCGACGATATAAAATTTGATTTGTATTATTCATTTCCTATTTCTTATCTAAAATATTTTATGATCTGTTATCTATTTTAATAACACATAGATGCAATCAATAAGTAAAATACAACCGACTTTTAAAACTAACATTGTTTTCAATAACAGTTTCAACATGTTATCAATGTGTTACTTATTATCATTGTTTCCGTTAATTTTATTAACATTCGCTTCTTAAGGTGTAAGAGGTAAATTATTTTAATATTCATTTTACATCGCAAATGCAAAACAACATTGTGTAAATGATAAATATTTAAACAGTTGAAGAATATGTTTGTTATTAGTTGATAACATGAATATTTCTCTTGATTAATTATATATATGATTTTTTATTCAGAGGTCTGATCCTATGGAGTATTTATACCCACCGTCATTGCTGATGAAATTGAATTTCGCAAGGAGTCCAACGAAATTCAATCCGCCTATTTCGGCCGCAAATCCCGGAGAGCCATGGATGGTCGTGAGACCTTTACAACGTGGCGATTACGACAAGAAGTTCATTACTCTGCTCAGTCAATTGACGTCTGTTGGAAATTGCTCTAGAAAACAATTTGAAGGTATATGTTGTAATCGTTATACATGAAGTAAAATGATGTATTTACGTTTTTGAAGGGATTGACAAAAAACGTAGATTAGAAATATAAAAAAAAATATTTTTTATTATGAAAATCGGATCTTCTATTTCGTTTTTCTGTTACTTGTTGATTCCAGCTTTCCAAAAATATTTTTTTAAATGTATCCCATCTCTTGGCAGTGTAATGCATTGGATCTAAAATAGACATCTTAAATTTTTTAAGATCTATATCTGTACCAGGTTTTTTTTTATCAGTATGCAAATAGCGTAAAAGTGAGGTTCCATTGAAACTCTCTGGTAATCAGAGCTATTATTCTGCTCAACCACTTGGCCATTATACAGTACATTATTTTCACTTAATTATTTTTTGTTTGTTATTTTGTATTATTATATATTGCTACTTTTTATTTATATTTTAAATTATACCTATGTTTTATTATTTCGCTGTTATGTTTTTATGCGTGATTGGCGACCTTGGTTAATCAGTAATGCCAATCACGCATTGTTCCTTTATGATAAATAAATAATAAATATGCATTACATATATCGTAATTATTTTTAGATCGATTTACGTACATGAAGAATGCTGGCGGATATTTTGTGACCGTGATTGAGGATACTAGATCTCGAGAAATAATTGGCAGTGCCACTCTCGTCGTCGAACAGAAATTCATCCATGATTGTGGATTGGTAATATAAATAATACATTTTATAACAAAAATATATTAATTTATTCATTAATATTAATGTTATCTCCCTCAAAGTAGTTCCGATCAGATACATTGAGGCAATTTGAATATTTGGAGGGGGGGTTAAAATTAAAATTGCAAAGGATGAAAATATATTTTTGATATTGCAACACTGACTTTCCAAGTAAAGATGGCAACACTTGTGCAATTGGATCATTTTTTATTTAAATCAATTTTGATTTGACAGTTAAAATTAGGACAACGTATCTAAATAATACTTCCTTTTCTTACTCGTTGCTGCTATTATCTGACTGAATGTTAACCGAACCGATTTCTATTGAAGCGGAGTGCGAGTAACACGTGCTGCGAGAGCTCAGTCTGCGGCGAGATATTGCCGAGAGCGTTAACATTTATGCGACAAATTGATTAAATAAAAAATCTAAAATATCGACCAAAGTATGAAGCATGTCATGAATAACCATTTTTATTCTTAGAATAATCCATTTTTTCTTAAGATAAAACCTTCACTATTTATCAAGTTAAACAATTTGCTTTTAAAATAAATGTATATCGATATTATAATGAATATAATATTAATTAATTATTATTTTAGCGTGGAGGATTAGAAGATGTTGTCGTAAACGAAACATACCGCGGAAAGCAATTAGGAAAATTGTAAGAATCGTCGTCGATATTTTAATAATGGCATATTTAAGAATGTTGATAGATTTGTATACATTTTTCAGGATTGTCGTAACCGTATCGCTGTTATCAGAAGCTCTGGGATGTTATAAAATGTCTCTGAATTGCAAAGACTCGTTAATAGCGTATTATAAAACGTTGGGCTACGTTTTAGAACCGGGAAATTCTAATTCCATGAATATGAGGTATAATTGTTATAATTTTTAATTTAATTATCACGTAATAATATATTTTTGTATTTATTTTAGATTTCCTTCCGATTGACAATTAGCCGCCAGGACGACCACTCCGCAAGCCAAGTTGTAAAATTTTCACGCCGAATGCAATGATACGCACCAGATACGAAAATATATTTTTTCTCCCCCGTTACGAATGATTGTTCTCATATAATGTCGATTTGGTGTTTAAATTCATTTTGTGATTTTTTTTACGACTTGTAGGTCAATGGTATTGGTCTATAATATGTGTTATTTATGATTGAAACGTCGTAAATTTCATATTTTTATAGAACGATAACATTGTCAAGGTAGTCCTGGTATTGATTTTTTTTATGGTGCACGGGTAGAATTAAAATTATATATTAATAGCTAAATCTGTAAAATATTTCTTGAATACAATCCATAATTAATCCAATCCTATCTCCTATTTGGATAAACTATATACGTAAAATAATATATTATTATTAGTAATATAAATATGACTCAATATTAGTTAATTTTTGTTTAGATTGAATGTTTAATTTTGATTTATCCCTTTGTAATACTGTATTTTATAAATACGTACATATAAATATATTGTTTTAATTATTCATAATACGCATATTGTAAATGGCAACCTTAATAGACCATAAATAAAATATTACAATAATTAATTTCTTTTATTAAAACCCCTTTTCTATTTACTAATGTCTGGTCTATATTTTTCAAGGTCGATGTTTGATTTTGTTACCTTTTAACAATGTCTGTCAATTGTCAACTGTTTGATTACATTCTAAGTGTTTTAAATACACAATACCCTTGCAATCCCACCAAACACAAAAATTACTTTTTATATGGATTTCGGCTTTCGATGTTGTTAATCGGGCTTGTCCAGGTATTACCTCATTGTACATTACCCATTTTTCTAGTCTAATAATCCAAACGTACCGCAAAACCATTACTGTATCATCAAAATGTTTCAATGCGGTTGATCGGTTGATTTCTATCTTAACTGAGATCTCCTTGGTGTTTTGACGTGGATCGGTATCAATTATAACTATTAACTTGTCGTCATCGAACTTCAAAGGCCACCCGATCCATGATTTATCAGTGAAAATTCCCAGATCGGAAGTTTGTAAGGCACTGAATTGTAACCCAAAACTGAATAAAAGGTATCCTTTTTATAAAAGGACAACTTTAAAACAGATGTTATTTATCAGTTCCGAGGAAAAAAGTTTTTTTGCTAGGATCATAAAAAACATCTTAATTTTGCATTAAAATAATACTAACAAAATTTATGGGTTCTGGATGTTCTCGTGAATTGATTGATAACATTCCTATCCAAATAACTTTTACACAAAGCTTCCAGCATGTGTCGCTAGTGTGCACGTTCGATATGCAGTTGTCACACCGGCGTGACAATACCGGTAAAAGGCTTAGGACAAATGGATTTTATTAACAAAACATATTTTTTGTCATATTGTCATAAGTCTCTTGTCCATTGCTGGAATTGGACGTACATCTCCTACCATGTTGGTATTGGATTTTACTCTCTCGATTGTGTCCAGGCAAGTAGGAGGAGGGTTTGTCTCGGTATTCGTTTATTCTCTTCTCTAAGGCGTTATCTGCTTACAACGAGTCCGCAGTGACAAGTAGCAATGACTACACACACACACCTATATAGTTATACACAGGCATACATATGCCACATCTGCCCAAAACAGTCTCAAGTAGCTGGTCACAAGTGGACTATTAGCCCTGTAAGCGCCAATCCTTTTATCATGAAAGACCTCCTCAGAGGGTCCCTAAGAAAGAGATGTCAGTAGACCAATATTGGTCAACAGATTAGGGTTTTCCTTCCCGGGGTATACTGTCTCTGTGGTGAGAGATACTACTCTAACTAGTGAATCAAATTCCTATTGTTTTTTTTTATATTTTTCTCCGTTTTTATCCATTCTCCGGTCCATCGACTCTAGTTCTTTGACAATGATAAAAAATTAAAAATATATTTCCAGACCATAACACTCAGAGATTATTACTATCTTTGGAATATAGTCTCATTTTTTCATAAAATTAGCTCCATTGCAACCGAATGCACTTTATTTTCTTGGTTATGTGGGTTTGTGAGGGTCGATATCGTATTAATCCCCTAGCTGCAAAAAAAATTACAAGATTGTGTCCTATACATTTTGTAAATGTAAAAATGTGGCTAAAACTTCATTTTATTAACGAAACTTATGGATTCTAGATATTCTCATGAATTTAATAAACACATTTTTATTTAAATAATTATTACACAGAGCTTCCAGCACATGTCGCTAGCTTGTGAATTTACAGTTGTCAACCCGGGGTGACCGTAGCAGTTAAAGGGTTGTTCCATGTTCCCTCATACCAATCACACTCGCTTCAGATTAAAAGCTTAAATAATTCCACAATTTGGCAATAGATTAGATCTAATTTACATAGAACTTTCTAAATGATTCTTCGTGAGCATTCAAATAAGCAGTTAATCGTCTCTAAAATTTTTCAATTGTCTTTGGACGGATTCAGATTTCCTTGATGTGATCCCGAAGTGTTTATTTTTATTATTCTACGTACATAATGTACTTTGGAAAGTCCTAATTTATTCACAGACTGTTCTAGAAGATATCGCCAAATACAATCAACTTAAAATCCGTGCATTCTATTACTTTTGAACCCCAGGATGAAGCTGTGTCAGACCGGTCCGACGCAGTTCCATCCCTTGCCATCCACCCACATATACGTGGGGCGGTTCAATCAGTGCAACAAAAGAAGTTTTTTTTGAAACGACGTGATGTTAAAATATAATGCTAGACTTTTTTAAGAAAGGGGAGAAGTCGATGCAAAGCAAATGCCCTGTAGCAAATTACACTGCTGACCAGATCCATGTGTCTGATAGGGCCATCGGACAGCATAGAGTAGGTCGTGACGCACAGCGTCCAGGTAAGAACAGGACCACAGAACGTGACTGTAATCCTGACAGACGTGCCCACACCAGCAATGGAATGCTACAAGGTTAAACTCTTTAAGTTTAGCCTTGAAATTACCGTGGCCAGTCGAAATTGACTGATCCAGAAGTCTGGGAAGAACCAGCTACAGTTAAGCCTGGCTCTGATATTGCGAAAGAAGAGATAGCAGATTCGCCCTCGATTGGGCAAAATGTAGTGGCGCCGACGACAACAGGACTGTTGTTTTTAAAGCAAAATCTGACGGCCCTCGCTGGATTTCAAGGTCGAGCGGAAGGACGCCAGCAATAATTAACAGTGAAGCCGTGCATTCTATTCCACGGAACTCATGATAAATAAGACACAATCGGGAAACATCCTTTTTATTATTTAATTAGTGAAAAGGACTTTTTTTGCCACAGCTGTATGTCGTTTTACATGACAATTTAAAAATAAAGCGATTATTATATTTTATAATGTAGATTTTATTTACAATACTCATACGCAAGTCACACAAATCAAGCGATTAAATCTCGTGAAACATATTTAATTGAAATGAAAACATTTTATAATACATATACAATTTGCGAGAGGCATACGTGTCAAAAAAAATTGATTCGATTATTCCGATCGGAGACGGATTTTACGTCCGACTTAAACAATGTATTAACGTTAAAATTAATGGATAATAATAACGAATGCAATTGGTGTCACGATTTTCAACATACAATCGTATTGATAAGGCCTTCACATGATTTTGGAACACGTTTTATTTATGTGATAAATTATAAAAATTAAAGCCAGAATATAATATTTACATTTCGTGTAGAAATACTTAGTAAATCGATCTACATTTATATGAACGTACGATCACTATGCAAAGATGATTTTTTTTTTCAATAATAAAATAATATCGATACGAGTTATATAAGCATATGCCATGCACAGGAGTAATAATTTATATTATAATGATAAATCAATGTTTAAAGATTTATATTATCACCGATTCACATTCCAATTTGCATATCCAAAGGCACAAGTTTGGTTTTGAGGGATCAACGAAACGTAAACGTAAATAGCAAATGTAATTCAGTGAATATTAAAATTAAAATATATACTTTGATTCAACGACAGATAATTTAATATCAAGAAAATTTATATATATATAGAAAAATTAAATATAAACGAAAACATTATTTTTGGCAACACTGTAATCAGTAGGAATGAGCTTAATTTATTATATCCTAGGGTAATGTAAATATATTGAAAGGGCACAAATATTCAGTCAATTAAAAACATTATGTATCGTCTTCATTACCTTTTACATTTTGATATGTAATTGACATAGCACAATATATAGAACGTTCTTAAACTTTAGCTAAATGTTACGTAACAAATTTCATAATTGTACAATAGCAGAAAAATGTACAAACAATATCGTTGGTAATAAACAAAAAAATCATATCACATGCACAATATGGAATCTTAGCTTAACATATAAATGAATATGTAATTACATACGTTTTAGAATGATTAAATGTAATAAGTTGCTAATTATTAACGACCACAAAAATAGATGTACGCGAACCAAAAATTGCGTTGCTATAAATGAATAGTCGACGGGCTATGTAATCCGTTACGGGTGCGATATAATTAAAATTTATTATGGAAGTAAGCATCAATTTTTAATTACAATTATCTAGTTACATTATATAAATTTAAAAATTACAATGGATAAAAAATATGATTCACCATATATAAATTGGACAAAATAATTTTTGCAATGGCCTGGTTATTCGATTGAACGGAAAATTAAAACGGCGATTGCGGTTTTTTACTGGCTAGTTTCATTGGACCTTGTTGCGTTCTCGCCGTGCGCCTCGCCTCGAGCTCCTTCTGCCTCTGCAGTTTGCGTTCGTCTCGTTTGCGTCGCATCTCCTCCAATTTGTTATTGTTGCTACCGTCTGCGACAATATCATATTAATATATACGTAAAACGTTACAACTGCCGCCATATCGATTACTTACTCGTATTGGATTCGTCTATTGGTTCGAATTCGCTATCGTCCCATCCTCCCAGCAAATCGCTACTATTACTATTGATTGCGTTCAGTTTGTTGACGTTGGTCGTGTTTTGCCCGTTGTTTATGTAATTAGGAATATTAGGATGTTGCTCGGTCCAGTTGGCGTTCGGACCCCACGTCTCGCTCGGACTCGTCAACGATGCTACGGCACTCTAAAAATAAAATAACGTAAAGATTTTTTCGTTTTACAGTTTTAGTTGAATTGTAAAAGTCTACGTTTTCGAAAAAGCAAAGCTTAACTTTAAAAAAAATAAATACATTATTGTGGTATAAGCTTCTTAACTACTTGAACAGTGAATCACATATATATTTATTCCACACGTTAACGTCTCACCGGTGAGTCACAATGTTTTTTCGATATTCATTAAGTAAAGCAAAAAGTAACATTATTTTTTTTGTTTACACTCATAAGTGGAATCCGATCCACATAAAACAATCGAGGAATTGTAACAAAACCTCAGTTATCCATGGTTAACATTAAAAGATACGATTTTTTTCCAACGGTCTTATAAAAAGTATAACCATTGTTTCATCTTTACGGTTCAGATATGAAACCGATCCGTTTCTTAGATGGATTGTTACTGGGGATGAGAAGTGTGTCCTCTACAGTAAACCGAGGAGAAAAATCAATGACTTTCATTGAATCAAGTATTTGTGTCTACCCTTGAGGCGTCATTGACTTAAAAAGGTTCTCCTTTTGTATTAAACAGGAGTATTTCACTATGGGTTACTAAAACCTGGCCAGACTGTTACAGCAGAGGTGTATTGTGCCTAATTAGACGGAAAAAAGAGGGTACTGTTTAAAAATAATTACAGTTTTAGGAAACAAAGAAAGCTGAATTCTCCAAAACGGATAATGGAAGATTACAAATTTTGAATATATTTTAATAAAACAATGAACTTAAAAAACTACCTATACTGTGGAGGAAGATCATAGAAAACAACGGAAAATATTTAACAGAATAATATTGTAAAAAAAATGGACCTCATTGGCATTTACTGTTGAGATTTCCTTTCAAGGAAAACCAAACTCAAGCTCTATATGATCCTCATCAGGCCCGTTCTAACATACCGATCCCGAATGTTGGGCTTTGATAAAACAAGATGAGTGACAACTGGATATCCTGGAGAGGAGAACTCTGAGACGAATATTTGGAGCCGTATTCGACGACGGGGAATGCCATATCCAAAGTAACAAAGAGCTGTACTGACTATACAAGAATATACCGGTCACACCTGTCGTCAGTGGACAGAATGGTTGGTCGGTCCCGATGTCAAGGATGTGGGACAGTAAAGGCTTATGGTTAACAAGCCTCTAACTGAAGGAAAAGGATGACTAAAGAATTATGAACGGTGGGTACAGCGGGACGCTGCATCTTGAAACTTACCAGAAGATGGAGCGACGTGGCGGCAGACCGGATAAAATGGAGAAAGGTGTTAAATGATGACAGGACATAAATATGTAAATTTCTCAAGCAGTTAAAGAGTTAAATGTAATGATAGAGACTTTTTTGGGCTGTAGAAATTCAGATACATGAGCATCAACTAGATTTCATCGCAACTTTAGAATAAAAAGGCTGAAATAAACAGGATTTTCGTTCCGTAAGGGAAGAAAATGTAATTAATTATGTAGTAGATGCTTTCAGTTTCGCAGAGGAATCAAACCGAGACGTGACTATTCCGGGTTCGTTTGGCTCGGCTCCCTATTCATCTAAAAGCAAATGCCGGAATAGTACCTTGAGCCGTTTCCCACCACATTACCACTCCCTACAAACTTTCCCTGTTCTTCAGGTCCCAGGCTGTAGTGGCAACGAGGAAATTCATTTGGATGGAAGCAATGCCACACACGACGGCTGTTTTTGGAAGTGCTTCCCCCCAGAAGGCTGATGGATAAATCTGCACCAAAATTACGTAGCCAACTAATGTTGTTCTTGCTGTGCTTTGAAAGGACGGAGGCAACTCCAACAATGACGAGCACACGAAGAATGACAAAGTAAAGGCCGTACAAAATCATCGTTATCATTGGAGAAATGAGGAATTTTCATCTATGGGAATAGGAGGAAGTTGTAGTAGGCCATGTCCATCAAATATGGAAGCTGAGGTATCATAATTGTAGAATTTTTATGATAGCCAACAATAAAGTAGCATCCAGAAAACAGCTCTGATATGAATCTGTATGATAACTACAGTTTCTTCAAGATATGTTTACAAAATTTATGGTCACTAAGCTAAAATATATTCAAATAATTACAGGTTCTTCTTCTAGTGTTCCCCACTCTTCATTATCCCATCCATCAGTCTCGCAAAGAGCCTCAAGTTGACCTCCGGATACGTGCGGAAGCGGTTGTGATGGCGAAGTATTGCCTCCGACAATTTCGCCCCATTGTCCGCCCATCTCCCAATGTTCCGGATCGTAATCGGAAGCGGATTCGCTATGTTCTAACGAAGTCATAGATGTAACTGAAGACGTCGTTGTCGATATACTACTCGATGACGGTTGTTCTGAAACAATAAATAAAATTAGCATAATATAATTACGACGAACGTAAAAAAATATGTATTTACCGAGTGATGCCGGCTTAGACATGAGTTTAGGAGTGCCTTGATGAGGACGGCCGGCAGTATCCGAATGACTGCGATAGAATTTAGCTGCTACGGCAGTCACAGCCCATCCGGCCCATGTAGCTGCGGCGTTGCTCAACGAAGGTGTTGCCGTGTGAACGTCGGCTTCTAAAATGACAATAAAATATTAATATCGTAATAAAAATACGGTATTGATAATGGAAATATATATTACCCATATCTTCCTTGAGACTGGGGTCTTCGGATACTTTTTCCAATTTTCCGAGGAAACCTCGTATCGTTCGAAAGACGGAATCTCTCACTTGTTTTTCTTGATCGACGGCGAGAGGACAGAGCGCCGGCAATATACGTAAGGCGACTTCCGATAATAGAAAATATTGTTGCGTCGCGGCTAACGCCAATACGCCAGCCTGACGAGCTGGAGGGAATGGATCTCTCGTCGCTCGTACGAACGCCGATATTAAAACTTTTTGTCTAATTTGCGGATGGAGATGCTGTGCTATTTTACCAAGGCATACTGTGGTATTAGTTCTGAAATATAATACATAATTTGAGCGATATATATATATTACACGCAAAGCTATATTAATATTTTAAATACCTTATGCCGCCCTGATCGTCTTTCGATTGCAATCTTGCGAAATGTTTAAGAACTTCTACGTTTAAATTATTATAATTTAATTTTGGAGCTAGATGTACAATTGATTTGACAGTTTGTTCCCTAATAATTGCGTTAGTATCCATAAAACCGTGAACCACTTGCGGAAATATTTGGTCGTTAACCTGAACAAATATAATTATTATTTTATTTAATATTAACAAAAATAAAGTTAATTAATTACAGGTAATCCCTGTTCATCGCGTCTCGGTGCCTATGCAGATTTGTCATATTATGATAGTTTTAATCCGTAAAGAGTTTCATGAACCAGACGTTTTTTGACAACGTTGGCTTGAAAACAACCGATTCATCAGCACTAGCCGATTTTCCAATAATTTTAAGATTATGCAAGTTTGATCGTTTTCTTAAACGATCAAATAAACTTTTACTTGCTTTAAAAAGTTCTTCTCCATGTTGAGATTTTAAATGATCCCAAAGACTGATTCATTTGGTTAACCAAGTCGTGTCGGATCCCAAGTTTTTGATTTTTCTCGAATAACTTATTTAAAAATATTCTGCAAGTCACAAACTTTTTGTAATTATCTAAAAATGTCAAAAAAGAATCAATTTTATAAATAATCTTTGACGTTTATTGTCCGCAATTGAGAAAAAAAAATAAAACCACAATATTCAATACTGTTGCTATGAGCGCGATGTTTTTTCTCGCTTGCATCCTGTACGATGTGTCAAGTGAGAGTGAAACGTACTAGTGACACGTGTCACAGAACTTAGTTAAAAAATTACAAGAATTCATAAATATCTTGACTTGAAATGCTTGGGGTCTCTGATAGACCCCTTTCGGACGACTCGGTTGTTTTCGAGCCGCACCGATGGATAGGTTATAGTGTTTTTTTTTAATTTTAAAATGATTTTTTTAATCGTTGTCCAGAACATATCTCCCGCGATCAACGTAGATTACCTGTATTCCGTATATTTATATTTACCGTGGCGTTTTGTATATGTGATATGAATAGATCAAGTTGTTGCAATAATCTGGATCTAGTAGTCCTATCGTTGGATGTAAATAATTTTACAACGCAAGGAACAATGAGTTTTTGATATTCCGCATCATTAAGTAAACGTCCGAGCTGAAGAGCAAAAATAAAATCATAAAACATTTTTATTACGTGATAATTTTTAATCAGGTAAAAAAACGTTATCGGCGATTGAAAATTCAACAATAAATTATTCATCGGTAAATTTTATACCTTGAACATAGGAGATAGTACAGCACTTCCTGCGTCACCATATTGAAATGCAGTTAATAATTGCGGCAAAATTTTGTGAACACAGACACCTTCCGGGAAATTATCCAATTGACCGCTGAGATTAGAAAAAAATTTTCCTTTTTCCACTTTGTCTTTTATTTGTATTTCATCAAGAAACAGTAATGTATCTACTAAATCATTTTTAAAATATCCGCCTAATTTTCTACACCTGAAAATTAATAAATTGTCAATGTGAATGACTATACGATATTTTAGAAGTAAGTATATAATTACCTAGTAATTATATCAGCGGGATTTGGACGAGATGCAGGATTGGCGCTGACTAGTTCGCAATATAATGAACTTAATTGCTTAGGAATGGCTTCTAAAATTTTTAAACTTGATTGTTGCGTTAACGGTCCGTTAAATGTCTCCCAAATGAGACAACCTAGACCCCACATATCACTAGAGCTAGAATATTTTCGTTAAAATTAAAAAAAAATCGAATATGATTCAAGTATTATTATAAATTATAATAAAATACGGACCATTTTGTAGCGGATTTTAATTTGACAGGATCATTTTTTTCTGGGGGATCGTACATTTTTAAAGAAAGTAAAATTTTAAACGGAGGAGATGCAGCTCCTTCTTGATTACATGGTGTTAAAAATTCAAAACCTCCGAGTTTCCATTCACCGGACACGGTGACAAAAACCGAATAAATGCATACATTATTGTGTCTAACGTTGCCATCGTTAGTTAGAAATGATAGCGCTCTCTAGAATTTAAAATTAAATTAATATATAATATTTATTATGAAATAAATAAAAATATTACAAATATTACCGTTATTTGAAATAATCCCCATGATAAATATAATTCTTTCTGTTGTCCTTCTAACGGCATATGCGATAAATAAATATTCAAAGGTTCAACGGCTTCTGTTGCTATATATAAAAACTTATCTGTCTCACAACTGTCTAGAAAATGCATTAAACTCGGATGTCTGAGGGTTTTAAGTTTTTTTAGTGCCGCTTTCGCCACATCGATTTGATTTTCTGTACTTTTTTGTATGTCAAATAAAAATATGGACACTTCTTCTAATGTGTTACGCTTCTTGCCTTTGTGCAAACTCCATACGCTCTTATCGGCCAATCCTTGAACCGGTTCTCCCAGCTCGTAAGGAAAATCCTTGGCAGGATCCCTCGAGAAGAACGACCACATTGTAACGATGAGTAATATGGAACAGCTTTTAAAAAATCCTATACATATCTAGCCACTATATAGCACAACAATTTATTCACATTTACAAACAAAAATGATGAATAGATAGATTTAATGACATTTCACAGAGAGTGACGAAATCAAATTTAATGCCGAATACTGAGACACCCGTGTCGTGTCGTTTTTGACAATTCGTAGAATATTGCCAGATGTTAACAAAAGATAAAGAAGCATATATTTTTTTAATATGGTCACACCATGACGACATCCTACAAATATTTAAAAACGTAATATTTTATATTTATTGTTGTTGATCTATAAATATATTAAGATTAAAAATAATCAATAAGGGGCTATTTATTTTAAAAATAGTGATAACGCCGTTCCACTTATAAAAAAGTTTTTTATCAAGTAAAATTATTTTTAAATCACATTTAAACGAGATTTAAAGCCGGGTTTTCTTTGCCACAACATGAATTAAAATATACAAAATTACAGCCCTGGTTATTTATTTATTTTATTAAAGCAAAAACAATTTTATAAAAATGTAATCAATTACATGACATTTATAACTGCGTAAATATTTAAAATGCATATAATGATATAAATACTATATTATTACATTCGAATTTATGTATTTAATTAACATAATAATTATTATATAATATATATTTTTTTATTTGTTAAAAATGAGATTGAATAATGATGCGTTAAGACCAAGTGCTGCCAGCTAGGATAGAAAAATAGGATAAAATTTGACAGCTGATCATGTCGAGATCGGTGGCGCGGTTGAAGTCTATGAAGAAGGTGGTGAACAAAGTCGAACATTTGACGCCGCTTCGTACTAATGTTCCCGCAGGACTCGCCGCACCTGGTCCACCGCTGGGTCCCATGCTCACTCAGGTGCACATAACCTATAAGACTTCAAATGATTAAACTGATTTTTGTTTAATTAACTTTCCATACGGTACATTCTTGATTTATAAATGAGATAAATTATAAAACCAATGAATGCCTTCTTCGATACAATCATAGTAAATAAATTTTAATATCAAAATGATAAAAAAATATTACAGTATTATGTAATATAGCGTTTGTTTTGTTTCAGAGATCTATAAACATTCAAGCGTTTTGTAAAGATTTCAATGAACGCACGGCAGAAATCAAACAAGGCATACCTTTACCCACACGCGTTAAATTGAATCCAGATCGTACATACGAACTGATTATTAACAAACCTCCGATGACCTTTTTTATAAAACAAGCTGCAGGCATTCAAAG
Organism: Philopotamus ludificatus; assembly: GCA_022495035.1. NCBI lineage: Eukaryota > Metazoa > Arthropoda > Insecta > Trichoptera > Philopotamidae > Philopotamus > Philopotamus ludificatus. Next base: position 65,294 of record JAGXCT010036475.1, on the reverse strand, counting down.
AGCGGCTATGGAACCAGGTAATATATCTTCTTCAGAACATATATTTATATCTATCATTCATAATTCGTAATTTTTAATCGAAGGTAGAGAAGTTAGCGGAATTATCACGTTAAAACATGTTTATGAAATTGCCAAAGTGAAATCGCAAGATTTTAATTTAGAACATCTAGGTTTAAAGGAAGTCTGTAAATTGGTGATAAGCACCGCTAGAACTTGCGGAATTAAAGTAGTCAAATCAATCGAGGAGCAAGTGAGTCCATGTCCAATATTAAAATTAGATTTATATATTTTTTTTAATAATATTTTTTTTTAATTTAGGAATATAGAGAATTTATGGAAGAAAGGACGCTAAAGGTAGAGGAACAAAAGAAGGAATTAATGGAGAAGAAGGAAGCCAAAATGTTACGTTTGGCTTAATTTTAGTGTATATTTTTAATAAAAGTAGTTTTAATATTGAAAAATATTTTTTATTTACCTATTTAAAATCACATGTATATTTTTCAGATATGTACAATAATAATCTTTCATATACTACGACAATAATTAAAAATCAAGCTCGGCATTTAAAATAAAAAAAACATTGACACGAGTGTAATCAAGTTGTTTTTAAACAAGACGAAAATAATGTTAAAAATTAAATGACGCGTTCTAATCTCAGCAACTATTGAAGCATTGCTAATAAATTCAGCGCTATAATTTCTATATTCCGAAGCGAGCCATTGCGGTTTATATTCACTTAAAATAAGTAACTGTAGGGTTTATTCTATATTTTTTTCATTAATCGGTGGTATTCTACGATTTACGAATTATACATGCTGTAATATTTCCATTCGGATGCGTTAAAATTTGCGTTTTTTTTGAGACCTTTATATATATAGCCCTTGAAGTGGAAAAAAAAAATATATATATTTTCAAGGGCTGAAAACAAATTGATAATATAATTACTTTAGTCTTCCGTATGGTAACTTTAATTTGGATACAATTATCGACAAATTCAATTTGTATTACGAAAAAACTTTATAAAAATAAATAACATTTCAAATAAATTATATATTTGCGGGGTGTTTTTTTTTTATAGAAAAATAATTTGAAAATCTAGTAATAAAAATAAATAACATGTATCACTACTATATTCATAAATATATTTGTTATTTTTCAGTCTCAATGTTAATAGTAGATATCTTAAGACATCATTTATGTTACAAAAACGAAAAATATGTTTAAATTTTGAAAAACATCAAATTTTTAAGTACAAAGTTGTCGATATTTAGAGAGACTCGTTTTAATCCCGGGATATTATTAAAACAATCTTTATAGCATGCATATATTCAGGGGACCAAAATTAAATCTAGTGTTAACCGCTTCAGTACCGTAAGGCCACTGGTGTCCTCTGTGTACGAACGATGCCAATAACATAAGTAAAAAAAATGTATTTTTTATTTTTATGACGAATCATTTTAAAACCATATTTATGTTGTCAGTCACCGGTGACTGACGTGGTGTCTGGTAATACCAAGATATATCACCCGACATGAAACAAAGCAACTTATCAAAACCGGCGTTTTTTTAGTTCTTTTTCATCCTAAAAATTCTAGTACCGTCAACTTTAAATGAGGTTCGCGAGCCAATCGAAGAATTTAAAATAAAACAGTTAGTAAGAAGTGCGATTATTTATATTATTCATTTTTTGGGGGTCCTTTTAATCCCATGAGCACTAGAGAAATTGAAATAATTACGTCTCGTATGTGAATAAATTTGCAAATGCAAAAATATAGTTATATATTCAATTTATAATGCAATGAATTGAGAGTCGTCACCCCGAAGTGACGATAGCATTTAAAGGGTTATTCCATGTTCTCTCAGTCGTACTCACTTCAGATTCAAAAAACTTTGCCGACAGATCAGAAGCGGTCTTCGTTTTTACGTGGAGCTAGCGTCTGCAGTAAATTGAGAGTCGTCACGCCGGTGTGACCGCAGCGGTTAATGAGTTTAAGCGCACTGATTTTTAAAATAAATTTCTAATGTCGTATAAACGATCCCATGACAATAAAGATGAGCCAAGATATTAGCCGGATTTCGTTTCATCTCGATTATTCCTTTCTCATTTCTACGGTACACAATTTGTCAATTTTTTTGGTCCCCTTTATATGTAAAAGATTATCCGCAACACAGGATTAAGTATAAATAAAAATTTAGTCGATTCTATACTCGGAAAAAAGTATACAATGTTTTAAATGTATTAATAACAAATATTTATATATATTTAAAAAAAAGATAATATCAGAATATGTAGTATATACTCTATAAATTGATGATTCAACGAAAATAGTTAAAAATATATTACTTTTCATAATCTACGTATTAATTGAAAATTACGTTAGAACTTCTCTATACAAAATAATGTAAATATTCATAGCATTATACGTGACGCATATTCATAATAGTGTATTTGTGGATATTACGTTATTTGTCTATAATATATTTTATCACATTTATCACAGAGGTTTACTTTTTACATCTTATATTCTACTTGAGAGTTAGGAAGTATAATATATTATAAAAAAATAAAGAATTTGTATTTATTAAATGGAAAATTTCAATCCAGCGTTTGATTAGAGGATATATAGTATTTTTTTTTATCTATTCAATTAAAGCATAATTTTCAATGGATATAATAGGCTTTTTTTTTCATTAATACTAACGATTTAAAGAGTAGATAAAATAATTAGCCGCCATCAATTAATATAGATATTTAACGCCACCAATTACACCCCGCGCTCTTGACATTATACACCGCGAGCGACATGTTAATGATTACCGATTACAATTTTATTTTTTAAAGCGAGAAAAGCAATGTTAATATAACCCGTTATAAATTTGATTTAATAATACTACATTTTTAATCAACTACCTGTGTTAAATTTAAAAAAAAACCACCCATATAATAATAAATTGGAAAAAAATAATATTTCTTAACGTAAACATTTAGCTTGGTAACTTTGACACTACTAATTAAGCCTCCGCATTCATCATTTTTCAATCATATAATTTCCGATGATGTAATACTCGTATATAAATTGTGAAAATGAATGAATCGAAGTGAACTACGTATATCATAAATAATCAGATCTTTGCGATAATGAAAATATATCAAAATAATGTTGTTAATAATGAAATTTTATACATTACTACCGCTAACGTGTGTAATGTAATCGTATACGTTATCTATCCCCATCCGGATAGCATAAGTATCATTTTCGCACTAATCGCCGTACATCAGCTGCATTCGTGGTGTTTGCCGAAGACGCTAGGGAAAACCGCGTTGGCATTCTCGCGTTTCTCGTGCACGAAAGAATGGTCGCCGAACGCAAAGGGATTCGACGGCAAAACGTCCGGCAGCCTGATTACATTATCGATAGTGAAATCGGGCGTTACATTGCTATCGTCGTCGAGGGTATCCGACGACGAGAGTGGTATCCACACAGTGCCTCCCAATTCAGCTTCTATGCCCCCCTGTTAAATAAACATTATTTTATAATGACAGTATAAGATATATTTGTTTTGCAATAAAAAACAATGGATTTGGTACTAATTCATTATATACTAAGGAGAAGGGTTTCATTTAATTAAGCAAAATTGTTTCTACATCATATTTTTTAATCGAGGACTAATAATTATTACGATAAAACTCATCATAAAAATTAGGATATCGATAAATTTTAATTAGGTCGATTCATAAAAGAGTTTTGTCACAAATAACGGCGAGGAGAGATTGAATCGTGAAGTTCAATGGATGTCAGTGTGGCGTTGGAAGTACAGAAAACCCCCCTATACCGTCAAGCTAGTTTCCACGTTATAGGGGGTTAGGGTTTTTCAATCAAACATTTCGATTTTTACGTGTTAACCAGCGCAAATGATTTAGCTCGCACGATGAGCGATATCCTCTTGTATTTTGGCTCACGTAATATTCCCGCAACTTGCGGGCGGGGCAAATCAACGCGACATTTTATTAGTTAATTTTATAAAATGCGCTAGGATATGATGAATAAATATAATAAAAACTATTCCGGGAATATGTTTTATTCCAACCACAAAGTTTTGAATTAAACATCAAAGAAATCGACGCTTATGGGAATAGTGTTTTAAAAAAAATACGTTATAGGGGGGGATCGACGTTATAGGAAAAAACGCCGCAAACATTATAGGAGGGGACGTTATGTATATGTACGTTATAGGGGGGTTTACTGTATTAACTGAAAATGGCGAGGGAAAGGCGTCAATCCAACCAGACCATTTCGGAGACAGGTTGTAGTCTCGTAACACATATTTAAACCAGTGAAACAAGGAAAAACTGGACAACTACTAACTTGACTTAGTATGGCCATTGTTGGACTTGCCTACACCCTTCAGAACACCTCATGAACATTGCGAGTTGATCTCTCAGCCTTTAATCGCACACACTTAAACGAAAGTCTAAAACAGTAGCTGGGTTGTCACATTAGTCACATCCGAACGAGTTTCCTCATTGCCACTACGTCCTGAAGGACATGAAGAACAGGTCAAGTTAGTAGGGAGTGGTAATGTGATGGTACGGAATAGGATGGCTGACAGATCGAAGAGCTGTACCTATTTCGTCAAGATGGTTAGAATCCAAAGCAGAGGTGGTTGGATCATTGAGTTTTAGAGCTCTAGCACAGATTGTGAAGATTTCGGGGGATGTTTCTACCTGCATCTGGCAAATCAGAGTTCGTAAAACCCTTTCGGTTTAAGAATATGCGAACAATAACTAGCTGAAAGCGTTTGAAATGTGGTGCTACTGAAGAATTATGAAAATTCCAAGGACGGAAGGAGCGGAAGCTTCCGAAAAATTATTTGTGGATCAAAGTGTCGCCTTCTGCAGAACATCATCGATCAAAAGTGGAATGTAAATGTTGGTTGAGAAGGACGAAGCTGTTGTGGTTCCACAACATTCGCAACTGGACCGGCTTGGGATATCCAGAATTGTTCTATCTCGTCCGAAATGTCAGAAATCGGATATGGCACTTATTTATGAATCAACCGAGTACATATATTACATATTTTATAAGTATTATTTATGATGAATTTTATTCCTGAGATTGTGTTTATCCCTCAGACTTCTAAATACTAGTTTATGAATAATGGTTTTTTATTATATCTTTTGAAAATTCATGAGAATAATCAATAATCCCTTTTTGCATGAGTATTAAAATCATTTTATTCAATGATGTATCGCAAATATATTATATTCGTAAAGTATTGTCGATTATTAGCAGTGGTATCTAAAAATTAATGCACTTGAATAACATGCGGATGCTGATAAATTGTTAGTGGGACTTCACAAATGAACATCTATTAGAGTCGAACAAAAAGATGGTCTCGCAAATTAAACCTTGTGTTATTTAGTTAATATCGCATATACGAAAATTGCATATTGACTATTCTCTGCTTAGCCGATTATAAATATAATTATTATCATTTAATATTACCATCCACAAATTGGCATCCATTGCAGTTTGACTATGGTTGCTAGTTAGGCATTGTGAATTGTATGTTTTCTAAAAATAAAGGGACATATAAAATCTCATACTGCTTGAGATCTTGTTTAGTGTCGATGATTAATTGTTGATTGTACCACTGTGAAAAAAATAAATAATTATGCACCTGGATATCAGTTTCTAATTTATCCCCAACCATGATACAATTTTTTGGTTCTACATTCAAATGATGACAAGCCTCTTGGAATATTTTTTGATCAGGTTTTTCCCACGGCAAATCACCTGACACAAGAATACAGTCGAAATAATCTCTTAACTGGAGACGCTCAACTTTCTCCCACTGCGCACGTGACGGTCCATTCGTAATTAAGCCGAGCAAGTAGTGTTCCCTAGAGAATTTGATAGTCAAAAAATTAAAGGCTGACTGAAATGAATCAATTCAGTTATAATAAATACCACAAAAAAAATAATTAATCACTTCCCTGAAGATTATGTTTCATGATTTACGCTCAAAAACAGGGAAGCGATTAAAAATCAATATATCACATAGAGTTAATACTTACAATTGCAATGAGAAAAGTAAAATTTTGATAATAAATAGAATGTGGTTTTGAAAATTTCTGTCCTGTAGTAAGTAAATACATATTTATACTATTATTGATTAAACTATAAACATAAGACTAGAACTCATTCGAATAGTTTTTAACCTTTTAAATTTTAATACACATTCATTTTTTTTTAAAGAGATAATTAGAATATAAATAATTAAACCATAGACCAATCGTAAGTTATAATAGCATAGCACACCTTAACGACAAAAGAAGAGATAACACATCGGGACTGATTGCCAAGTAATGATAACGTAGCTCTAACCACTGTGCATATACATCATCTGAAAAATAACAAATTTTTCATTAACGTCTCATATAAATACAATTTTTTCAATCGCTCTTTGTTAAATTTAATATAATAACCACAGTATGACAAAACGGAGCCTCGTCATCACCTCGTTCTGGATCGTCGTCGTCTGCTTCCCGATCGTCTTCCTCTAAATATCATGTTTAACTAAATTCTTTGCATCTAAAATGCTGTATCAAATAATTTATTATCAAAGAGCGATTTATTCATATTAATTTACGCATAATGACTTACTTGCGAAATGACAATATTCATCTCCTAACGCTTCACTCCATAAATGTGTACGCCATGTATCGAGATCGTATTCAGGATTATCGGGGCATGTTCTAAAGTTTTGCAGAAACGTCGACGTCGATATCTGCGCCTCCTCCTGTGATACTCCATATTGCTCAGTTAATATACTGATGAGCTATTTAAAAGTGAAATAATTTATAATTAGAAACGACATCTCTGATCACACTGAATACAGATTTTTTTGTGAAAATTGGGTCAAGATTATTTTCATCGACGGCAACTTGTGGTAATCAGAAAACTATTTATTTACAGAATCTTAATATTAAAGCGGCCAATATAAGAGGATGCAATTAGTCGCTTAGATATATTAAGCTTATTAGTTATTGGTGAGAATTTTATAGATATTCGGATGAATGAATAGCATCGAATATTTATCTTATACTGTGCAAAGATATATGTAGTCAAACTCGTAATTTGGCCATGCAAGGAGTAGATAGATGAAATGATTTAGCTCGACTTCCAAGAAAAAATGATGACAGCTTAATTATTGGTGAATAATATGACTCTGGACCATAATCGTTGTCAGCATTTTATACGGCACTGGTTTCATTTTTTTAATTTTAATAAAAATCATTTAAACCGCTATTGTCACGCCGGCATGACAACTGCTTATTCGTCATACATATTCGTATATTCACGTACGGGACATAATAATGTGAATTTTCATAGCGGTTTCAGGGCTAATTCTATTGAAGACGTTCTGTAGATATTATTTTTTCGAAATGATTGAGAGCATATTCGTCTCATCATCCTTTCTATTTCCGTAAAGGAAAAAAGTATACTGTGGATTAAAAAAAATAATGTACGAGATTTTGTTTTAATTGTCCTGTGGTAATCTTCCACAAATACTTTTAAGATAAAAATATATTTTTTATGATTAAAAATAATTGAGAACCTGAGACCTCATCGTCTGATGATGTTCGAGTTTTTTTTTACATAATGATGGAACAAATGTTTTCAACTATCAACGGCATTGATTATGAATTAGACCTAAAAAAATATAATTCAGTTCATCATCATCTGCTCTACAGATCTAATGTAGAGCCTGGGCCACATTTAATGTCAGTATCCATTGTTCCACGGTTCCCGTTGTATAAATTCGAGCTACTTCAGCTTTCCTTTTTTTCCCAGAGTGTAGACAAGCTGATTCTAAGCCTTTTCGATGGCTGGCTTATGTCAGACAACTCTACTGCCATCGAGATCAGCTTTAAATATCCCCTCCAGATGTCAATTAGGTGCCTGTCTTGCTTTATTAGTGCCCAACATTTCGATTTGAATGTCGGGATAAGTCTGATGAGGGTTTTATGGAGCTTAACTTTAGTCTTTCTAGAGAGCAGTCCAGACTAAAAATAGTTTTTGAAAGCCAAAATATCACCGGTTTGCTAACATGGATATTCTTGAGACTTGGTTTCGTTGGTATCTGAGACCAAAGAGTCACGATATATCAACACTATACAGTCCGATTACACAACATGTGTGCGATCGTTCCACCAACGCTTAGTGGCCGACTACACACAACTTGTGTTATGTTTTTTCAAACGTTAGTGACCGATCACACATCAAATGTGTTGTTTTTACTTTCGACCATAATTCAGAATATATAATATTAGTTTAATCAGGTAACCGCGCGGACTGTTTAGTGTTAAGATATGAAAGGATCAACTCACAGCAGTGTGAGGATCTGCCTTTTACATACATCATAAATGAAACTTTACAGGGATTAAAAAATGATAATAATTTAAAGCTAAAAGACATAAAACTGTAATTTAGATTTTTTTACATTTACTGTACATTTAGTAATAGGCATCCTATTTTTTCGAGATACTAAAAAATTGCTGTCCAGCATTAATTTGGGCATGTAATGTTTATTTTTATTCATTTTGGTAGCTCAGATTATTCACTGACATGTATCTTTAACTGCTATTGTCACCCTGGTGTGACAATTGCTTATTCACTGCACAAGCTAGTGATATATAAGCTTTGTGTAAGTCATTCAGATAAGATGACCATCTAGAACCCATTACTTCCGTAAGAAAACTCGGTTTTTATCCAATACTTTTGAATTTGTAAAATTATTCGTGTACGGGACATATTATTGTTATTTATTTAAGTGGCTTTCTAACCCGAGGCGGGGCTTTGCCACCTGCTGGACATAACGCAATCTCCAACAGAGACGTGTCCAACTCAACCCCGAGGATAAGATTGCACTAGTTTTCCTCCAGGTATTATAGGCTCTCTAAATACGGCTCAGGTAGCCAGCCGTAAGCTCAGATGCCGAACTGTAAACGCGTGGATTGTGCCAATAATAATTGAACGCGGTGAGGGCCGAGTCGTATTTATTTCACCGACTGATCGGATCAGCACTTCTGGTAGCACATCCGTTATCGAATCAGCGCAAAAAGTAGCTGGGGCTCATAGTTCTGTAGATTACGAAATCCTGATTATACCCAACAGCGATCGCGACCACGTCCGATACCACTCGACTCATAATTATGAAAATTTATCACAAATGAATTTCATTACAAAATTGTGAATTTATGTCGTTAATAGGTCTAATTTAATATCAGCGATTGATAGCCTATATTTTATAATAAACGTAAAAACTTGTCATATCTTCGGATAACACAAGTAGAATAATTCTTCGAATTACATCTATCAAATTTAAAAAATAGGATTATTACTGTCGTTAATTACGTATGACAAAGAATTTGCAAAATCTTTAAATCTACCGGATATATATAATTTAGTATATCGTAAAGTTCGTTTATAATCATTTTTATTAGTGATATTATCATAAATACCAAATAATTGAACTCGTACAATGCATAGCGACGGAATAATCTCTGAATATACCATTCTTATCTTTATATGAAATTATTGTATAACAATGCAGTAATTTCACTAATTTAGCTTTATCTTACATCATATAAAAACGCTTTGTTTTAAGTATCAAACTGTAATTGTAGATTAAGAATATATATATAAATATACAGTGGAATGTCATAGCATTTAAATGCTCATTTTACATCACACGATAATTGAGGAAGTAATTATTTACAAATATATCTTAATGTTTAAATAAATTCAAGATGACCTTTTTTCATTTATAAATATGTATGTGATTAACGTTATATTTATTTAAAATATTGTTATGCAATCATTATATTTTTTTAAATAATTTTCAGCTGAAATGGAATAAATCTTATGCTCAATTTTTTTTTATATACATAGATCGTCAAGTCTGAAACGTTTATACATGAAATCGAAGATTAATTATGTACATAAAATAATCTACCATCACCAGTTAGTCGATGCATATTTCGTTAAAATGTGCATTGTGGATAGAGAGCCGTGTCGAGGTGTGTGCAAATCTGTTCCGCAGTCAGCTCGGAACATTTAAAAAACAAAGCCGATGTTGCCGTACAAACATATTTTTTTCGTGAATGTGCGTGGTTAAATAAAATCGTTGTAAATGATACAGTTTATTTACGAAATATATATTACATTGAACATGAATAATTTAACAACATCCAGGATGAATATATCTATACAATAAATAACTGTAATATAGTATTAATCGATATATAGGATCGATATTAGAGCCGATTATGCAAGGTTAGGGCAAGAATCCACAAATAAAATTATTTATATGTTAGATCGGAGTTACGGCGGTGCTACTGGTTAATGATTATGCCGTCGGCGATATATGTAAGCGTGTGTCCTGCGGTTAGAGTTAATGCTAAAAGAAAGTCGAGGAGCAAACGATAGTGTTTACCTCTCACACAATATGGATTAGTGACTGCGACCTATTTAAAACTCGGCTATGTTTCGACAGAGTGAAATTTCAGCCGTCGCCGATTCAGTCTGTAAAGTTGACGTAAAATCAGATTACACAACGAAAGCGTCTGACAAAATTTTACCATACAAGATAATCAAAAATTATAATAAAATCGACGACATTCACGAGCGGAAAATTTTATCGGGAGGATAAGGAAAGCCGACACTGCCGGGCCGCCCACGGCCGGTAAAAATAGAACGTCGAGCTTAATAGTCGCCGTCAAACGTTTACATCGAACGACGAGGGCAACGCACGCTCCAGAAGAGCAACTCTCAAAGAAAGTCGGATCAATATCATGAAATAACGTTTAATTTACATCGATTATAATAAAAAAAAACAGTAATTTTTTTATAAAAACGTATATAAAATACATAAAAAATGTTTCGCCGAGAAGTAAAGGCCGACGCATTAAAAAAAAATGTCGAAATATTGCGACAAGGTTTATTTAATGCGTAGATTATTTCTCGGCGAAGGCAAAAACAATTACAAATCGGAAACATAAATATTCGGCACCGAAGGTCCTTAGATTATTTATTTACAGATGAAAATTTAAGAATTCGAGACGGACGTACAATATGAATAGAGGAAGTTCCCGTCGTCGTTCGGCTCCTCGAACGCGACGGGAAAATATAATTTGGCGTTTCCGTTCGTTCGCATATTTCACAACCGTTCACTCGCTCTCGGATGTCTTTAAATGTTACGGATTAACGAAGGTCGCGTCGTTCCCGATCGTCCCGGCGGAAGAGCGACCTTCGCTAATGTTATTGTTCGGGCTTTCGCTCGAAACAACAACCTCAGTCGCCGAAAAGTTTTTTCCCCAGCTCCATGAATCTGTGGTTGCGGCACACGCGGAGCGCGTCCGCCTTCTTCATGATCTTGACGACGTCCGGGCTCGCCGTCACCAGATGGCACAGAAAATCTTCGAACGCGAACTTGACGTTCGGCGGGAGCGACCCCACGCGGACCTTGCGCAGCGAGTCGAGGATCCCCTCCGCCCAGCCGCTCTCGATCGCAAACTCTGAAATCCACGGGACGAGCGCGAGGACGGCGCTCATCGTCTGCATCCCCAGGAACCACAGCTCCATTATCTCCGACCAGTGCTCTTTGTACGTCATCGAGATGACGAGCTGGTTCGGGTCGTTCGACTCGTCGACGACGTAGGCGTCCCAGAGGAACCTTATCGTCGACGTGACGTATCGGCAGATCGAAAAGTCGTTCTTCTTGACCCGACTCGACTGCTGCTTGAGGAGAAGGAGGCCCAGGATCGCGAGATGGCCGTGCAGGACGAGGTTCTCGGGGACGTTCTTGAGCTCGGGGAGGTTGTCGAAGATGAATTTCATGAGCGTGTCGAACAGGAAGCTGTCCTCGACGTACTTCGACTCGAGCACCGTCAGGTTCATGAAGATGTTGCAGAGGCTGACGAGCGCCGCCCGCGAGTCCTTCATCTCCTCGACGAGGATCGGGTCCAGCTCGGGGTCGGGGAGCGTCCTCGCCTTGCCGCGCTCCGACTTCGGGACCGGCGGGCGCTTGTAGTGGACGATGTCCCAGTGGTACTTGAAGCACTCGAACAGGACTTCGTCCTGCTTCGTCGAGAGGATGATCTGCCGCGCCTGGTCCTCGACGGCGAGATGGCAGATCGCCGGAAGCATGATGCGGAGGACGTCGACGCGGGCGAGGATCGACTCTTCGGCTTCGCCCGGCGTCTTGCGGGCCGCTCTCGCCGCCTTGGTCGCATTGAAGGTGTCGTTCGCCAGCGAGAGCATGTACGGCAAGAGGTTGTAGATCTGCGGCCGCATCGCAGTCGTCTCCTGGGCGAGCCAGGCGACGAGGACTCGGACCATCGCGCAGATGTACACCTTCTCGAAGTCGGGCAGGCGGTCGCGGTTCTTGTCGTTGGACACTTTGGTCAGAACGGAGACGACCGCCGAGAAGGCGCCCTTGAGGCCCGTGTAGACGGTCTGCTTCTCTTTCTGCTCGAGGTCGATCTGATCGTTGCCCATGTAGTTGACGGCCGACTCGAGGACGACGAAGCAGGCCGTCACGAGCTCGGCGTTCGCCAGCGCTTGTTTGAAGCTCTTGTCGTCCATTTGCATGCGGATCTCGATGGCCGAGAGCTGAATCAGGAGGAGGAAAAATTTGCGGTTGTTCTCCTCGTCGGCGAGGGACCACTCGATGCCGAGGAGGTCGACGACGATCGAGGCGAGCTTGAGGGCCGGGTCGCGCTGGTTTTTGCCAATTTTGCTCGTCAGGACGTCGTTGAGGCCCTTGTAGAGGCTCAGCGGCCAGATCTCGTCGGAGGCGGTCGCCGCGACGGTCGACCGGTCGCACGAGAAGAGCAGCGAGCCGAGGACGCCGGCGAGCTCGAACTTGCGCTCGGAGTGGTCCGTCTCGAAGTCGAGGGCGACCTTGGTGACCAGGGAGTGGAAGAGTTTGGGCTCGGGGCCCCACGCGGCGCAAGGGTCGCGCGCCGCCAGCAGCACGAGCAGGCGGAGGGCCTCGTCGGTCTCGAAGCTGTGGTGCGCGTAGATGTCGACGAGCTGGGCGACGGCGCCCTCGGCGACGAGGGCGCGGCGCCCGGCCGGCTGCGACGCCACGAGGCAGAGGCAGGCGTAGGCGTCGCGCACCAGCACCAGGTTGTCGTCCGAGTCGTCCTCGTCGGAGGAGCGCACGACGGCGAGCAGGGCGGGCGCGCAGGCCAGGGCGGGCGCGGCGGCGGCCAGCTCGGGCTCGCGCGGCCGGGCAGCCCGCGCTGCCGTCGGCGCCGCTCAGCAGGCGGCGCAGGAAGTCGCCGCCGGTGGCCTCGAAGAGCGCGAGCTGCGCCTCGGCGCCGAGCTGCTCGGCCTTGAGCAGCTTGGTGACCATGAAGAGCGCGGCCAGCTTGTCGCCGTCGCCCGAGGCCGCGGCCAGCAGGGCGGCGCAGCGCTGCGCGGACTCGGACATGGCGGCCATGGCGCGCGGCGGCGAGGCGCTGTCTGGCTATTCCGGGCGGGCGGCGGGCGGGGCGGGGCGCGGGGCGGCGGGGTAGGTGGGTGTCGGGCGGGGCGGGGCGGGTACCTTGCGGCAGGTCCTGGCGTCGGCTCGGCGGGTGGGCACGAGCGTGTTGTCCAGGTCGAAGAGGATGGCGGCGCGCCCGGCCATGCTGGCGGCTCCGCGCGCGGGGCGAGACAGCTGCGGCGGAGCGCCTTTCGCGGCGGTGACGTTTAACCCTCGCGCGACCGCGCCGTCGCGCCGGACCCCGGCCGCTCCGACGGGACCTTCGGCGATATCGCGGGCGGCCGGCGCTGCGCCTAGTCGATCGCCTCTCGAAAGGATGCAATTCGTCAAAAATAAATTAAATACGCCTCGAATTTAGGATTTAGGGCGCCCTCGAGCAGGCGCAGACGAAAAAAAATTGACGAGGTCGCGCAAGGGTCGACCGACCCCCCGAGGGTGGGAATTCCGAAGGGCGGGAAACTTCCTTCGAATTCAAAATGCGGGGCTCAATTTTAAGATTGTCGAGATTGTATTCGCGAATTTTAATTAATCCATCCTGCGCGTCGAATTATCGTCGTATTTTTCGTCGAACGATTATGCCGACGACGGGCTCTCCCTCGTTCCGTAATACCTCATTTTTAATACAAAATGGCCGCCCGAATCTTGAAAAACGAAAAAAGAACCAAAATTCCCTAAAGAAACTCCAATAGAAATCCTATCGAAATAGAACACTAAATAAAGATAATTAAAGATTTAACAAATATTTCCCTCGACGAAATATCAATAATTAATCGACCGAATGCGCTTTTCGAAGTGTTCGGATCCAAAATTAGAATTAAGTCTAATTTTATCGAACGACGAAACGCTCTAGGATTCGATCTCGCCCGATGCGAATAATAAAATTATTGGATGCCGACGGCCCGGAACGTATTTTGCAATAGAGAGTCCCCTCGACTGTTTTGCGAGGTTTAAAATAACGCAATCCCCTAAAAAGAACTAATACTATATTTTTAAGCAATTTTTGTTAACAAAATTTCGAGCTCTTTCCGTCCCGATCGTTGTCGAAAAGTACATAATATTAATGCACGACAGCCGACGATCGATGGGTTTTTAATTTTTTTTTTTAAAAAATATGAAATTAAACGACCTTCGGCCGCTTTAATTAGAGTGGGCCTTAGCACAATTATCAGAACGAGCTTTAAAATCCCAACGGGACGAACAGATTTCCTAATAATAAGAAATTCAACAACATATAATATTGTATATAATTTATTTAATGAGTTTTCATTTTTTT
>JAGXCT010036475.1:32958-50326 GCA_022495035.1 Philopotamus ludificatus | reverse complement strand
TTTTGAGTGATTTCGCGTATTTTAAATCATATATTATCCTATGATTTTAAATAAAATTATATTTACCGTTATTTAAATAATTTCTTCGATGTCGTTTGAGTGTTGCCGACATTGATATCGTCAGACTCGTTCCAAAGTATGTATTTCGCTAAAACCTAAAAAAAATCTCGCGACCTTCTAAAAAATCTTCTCATATAATACATAAATAGAATACCGAAAAAATAGATATTTTTTTCTTATATATCGAATAAAACCGACGCAAAATATTAATTAACGACGTTATTTACCTGTAATGTGTAAATAATAAGAGGATAAATAAAAACAAAATTCGATTCCAGTCCAGCATTTTATTTCATTTATTTCTTCTTTAAATATCTATAACACAAAAACATCTCTCGTTGACATAATTACAGTAGGATGACATTATAAAACGTTTGCCGAAAATAACAATTATTTAGTCTTCTGCGGTTATCCTTTCTTTGAATCGAGAAAAGATACGATACGAGATTAAAACCGTATAGATAGAGAAAGGATAGACTCTATTCATTATTTCCTATCATTTTTATATATATATATAATAATAATACGTTCGTGTTATATACATATCGTTCACATAAGGCTTTATAACATTGTAGCCGTAGTTTCGTTCGCTATCGCATGTTAACCGATGTAATAAAATAAAAAATCGTACGATTTACAGCGTGTGTACAAAAATTTGGCAGTAAATACAACTATTCTTATAGAAAGATGTTACAGTACAAATTTTAGACTATTTTTTTTTTATATAAAGCCATTCTTCGGTAGATAAATTATGAGCAAAAGAGAGTTAATTGAAAAAAAATGACGCGTCCTATTAAATAGTTAATTTTTATTTTTTATTTTAAAACCCTGGCGTCGTTATATTCACGATTTCGTTATGAGAAATAATATATAGATTTGCAAAATATACGATTTTTCGTGATAGATTCGATCGCGGATAAAGAGGTGTGTGAAAATTTCGCGATAAATAAAAATAAGAACAAGTTGCACAAGTCGCCGACAAAAATGATGAACTGCTTCAAAAAAAATTGTTAGAAAAGTATTTGACAACGAACTTTCATATACTGTAGACTGGATGGAGCAGTTTGTTCGCAATGTTGGAGCGCTTTTCAATGTTAAAACATTCTATAAGAAAAGTTTGATAGGCATAAATTCACGCATAGTCAATAAAAGTTTCAGATGTCACGTTAAATTTAAATAAATAATCATTTTTAAATAAGGATTTTTAATGTTTTGGATGTTTACACCGTTTTATTACTATACTATATCATTTTCTTATTGGAAAACTATGCAAAAGTGTGAGCTGGTATATATTCTTCCATCTTCACTGAAAAAATAAATTAGATTCGTTATGTTTTCAATTAAAAAAAATCGATATTCTAAAAAATGTCCAGCGATTTGACTGTAAAATTACAGTGACATGTTTCAATTTATTTTTTGATAGCTTTCCTTAACTGTATTGTGATTGGTTGTTAATATATTGTTAACAGTATCTGTGGACTGATTTTTAAGCAAGAAACATGTCATGAATGTAAATCGTGCCGCGTTGTAGATCCGATTCGTATGCACAAGAGTGTCTAGCGCGCCGCGTTGAAAGGATTAAATCTACATAGACTGAATGTGTTAAATATTTTCAACAGCAGATTGATTGATATTAATCCAAAATTGTCAGTTTAGATTTCCAAGGATACGTTTGCAGAATGGTGTGAGGCTCATGTGGCACTCTGCGAATTGGATGCTATCGATGCGGTAATCGATGATTTAATTAATATGGCGGGTGGGGATTTATCGTGGCATCTTCCGGCGGAAGTTGGGAGCCTGGCGACGGGGGCCCGATACCGGAAGCAGTTAGACGGAAGTAACAGTCGCGGCGCGGTGAGGTTCCGCCGACGACCTCCACCCAGTTACCGGGGGGAGGCGATTATTTAACCGCCATTATTATTTGTCAATATTATATTGCGTGATTTAGACCGAAGGCAATAAATAAAAAGCGCCCTAGCCCGGCAATCAATCTTCGATGTCTGCCAAAGAATTGATTTTCGATTGTTATACATTTTTTCTTCTTCAATTATTCAAATGCAAATCGACTGTCAGTGGTTACGAATCGCGTTAAATTCGTTAATTAATTAATTGATTGATATATTAGTCGAGTGAAGGGTTAAATGATAACTTGATTGAATGCGAGAACGTCATCCGTGCTACGTGGAATCTCGTTGATAAGGAATATGATTAACGTATAATCAGAAGTGATACGTCACGTTTCATTAACCGTGAAAAATTGAGGTCATTCTAACAACTCTTGAATTATCATAATATATTGTTAGAGCAGCTGATGGATTTTATGGTTTTGCAGGACGTCATTGAAGAATAAACTTGAATAAAGAAATATGTCATTTCGGGATAACTGAATAAGATTTGTAGCTATCCAAGAGAAAATTTTAAATATATAATAAAGGCAGTTATTAAAATTAATCAAATAAAATATGACATTTATTTATATATAATTATATCAAGAGCATTGTTTCAAAAAAACAGATATAACTGAATCATTAGATGAAACAGTTAAAGCTGTTCATAATGAGGCAAAACTTGAAATCTCTATGAATTGTACAACATAAAATATAGCTGTTACAAAGAATAGAGGAAAAATTCAATATATAAAGGAAAATCCAATTATTATGCACATTTATGACTGGTACTAAGTTCTAAGTTCTAAGAATTAAATACATACTTCAATAAAAAAATATTGAAACACCAGAAAAATATTTTTTTTCAATTGTAGTGAAAAGGCTTTTAATTTCATAATCTTTCTTGAATTTATATAAATATCTTATAATTATTAATTGAGTCTCAGGCTTATTAAATGTATTCCTCAATGACATTATTATTTTAAAAAGAACGGTCCTCTCAATGCATTTTAAATTACAGCATTCTACAGATGTTATTCTTGATTTAATCTGAAAATATGATATTCTGCAAAGTTTCTTGACTCATTTTAAGTATATTTTTGTTAAATGCGATTTTCTTGATGTTGTACAGAGTAAAATCCAGCTTTTCTCAGCCTCCCTGATTGGAAATTCGTGATGGAATGCTAGTGATAATTACTGCCTGAATTTCTGCAGACAAAAACAGAAAATAAAAAAGAATAAAAATAAAGTAGGCTTACGAAAGAGCTCCGTTCCGCCACCTTAGATGTAAGTCTAAACGGTCATAAGTCGAATTTTATACGAGACAATAACTATAAATAATATACATAAAATAATCTGCACTTTTGCTTATCCAGAAATCATCACATTATGTTAGTTCTCAAAAATTTCATTAAAGTCGTCACTCTCCTTTTATTTAAATCCTTGGAAAGACTGGGTGCTTTGGTTTGGACAGTTTATTGACAGACAAATTATTTTCCAATAAATTCTCCATCTGAATCTTCAATCGTTCACAAGGGCAAACGAAAGATTGTAGGCAAAAATGACTGCATCATCTTATTTGTGTTATATTTTGACGCATATTTGTCACTTTTTACAACACTTTATACCTGTAGCCAGATACGTATTTAATTCTGCATTAATGTTGCCAATTCAACTTTGATTGCAATCTTTAAATACTTTTGAACAAAAAAAGGAAGCATCCATTCTTTATAAAAAATGCACAACACAATTTTTCATCCAAATCAGCAATTTGTCTATTTTTGTTTAATATTGGAAGTGTAAATATTTTTTTATTGAGATAAATTTGTATCAAATTAGCGAAATGACGCATTTTCCACGAGTGTTTATCGCGGCTCAGCTTTGGCATAATTGCTTTCGAGCATTATTTTCTTTGTTGGGTCACGTTCTGCGCACATGCCATTTGCTAATCGATTATCAAAATCACGTGGACCAAGTTATGCACGTGGCGTTGGAAATTTGTTACAGCGTCGAGCTGGAAGACGTCGGCGCGTCTATTTCTGGAGCCTCGGCGTCTCGAAACTCTACCAAACACACGGGGGAGAGGAGGGATTATCTTTTATGTATGAGATGAAACCGGGCGTGAAAAGATAGCTGTCTCATATTTGATTTTTAAGCCGTGTCACTCATCACATCAGAGTGTTTTTCATCGCCCATTCTCCTGGAGGGGGATGAGACGAAGAGAATGCACGGCAAAGCATGTGCTCCAGACGCGGAGGTCAATTTGTAACGGCTCTGGACACCGATGACGCGATATTTTCGCCACGTTGCTAACCCATTTGACATTGAAGCGGGTCGTGCTGTGCGATGCAATACCGTATTGATATATTTCAATGTCAATGTGTTGGCCTTTGGGACCGTAATTGATTCCAAGAAAACGTCATTAGTCTGAGAGGCGACCGGTCTTTGTGTAAACAATGAGGAGTATCGATCGAACGAGTGTTGGGATTTATTTGGCCTCAACAGTTATAACACAAAATTCAATGTCAAGTTTTATGGAATATTTTGAATTTAACGCCAAGACGATTGAGAAATTTCTGGAAGCCGTTCAAAATTACACGAATTTTCCATAAAATCAAAGAGGATAAAGTTGGCACGACAACGTTTCGAGAAAGAATTCGGCGATTTCAACACGAAAGCATTGAGCTTTCTACGCATCAGGGTCACGGACTGTTAAATTAACCAGTTTTACAGTTTTAACCGCGATACCAGTTGGTAAATGTATGTACTACATGTTGGCTGGGTCAGGATCAAACCATTACCATATACAACGTGTGATAACCATGACTCGTTGAAACATGTTCGTCAGGAAGTGGTCATAGCTACTTCTCGTATAATAACGATAACATCTCAATGCGTTTAAAAATAGCCAATTAATTATTGAAACAATGTAAAAATACAATTTATATATTTTTAAAATAACTTAGCTATTAAAATTCATACGAAAATATAAGATTATGGTCTAAATAATTTTTCGATGATATCAGCATTAATTTCATATTAATAGGTATACTGTATAAATTATTATAAAAAATATAATGAATGTAAAACAGGGATATGATTAAACGACTCAAGAAAACTATCGAAATTTAATGACGAAAAATTTAAATTATAGTATAATATATCTCTGGGTTCAAATTTGTGGATCAAAGTTTCGCCCTCTGCAGGAAGAAGGAAAAAATAGAAAATGAACGGTGGTTGAGAAGAAAGAAGCTGCCGTGGTTCTGAAATATTCGCGACTAGAGAGTTCCAGAACTGTTCCTGCTCTCCCTAAATCGACTCATGTATGAATAAAAATAATAATAAATAGATTGCCTGCGTCCGAAAATGGAAAAGGCATATGAAGAATGAATTTCTAGATGTTTTTATAGAATGTAATGACTATTTCTTCAATTTTATTGTCATCAATTGATTTAAATGGCGTATTTGTGATTGAATTAGATTCCCTCTAAGAGAGATGTGATAATATTTTTTTTCACGATGACTCTAATGATCTCTCTATTAAATTAAACTGGACTAAATACTGCAATAGTTTTGCCAGAATCATTTTCCTGCCTAGTTGTTCTGTATTCTGTTTGTTCATCAAAGATTTTGATTTTTCTCGAATAACTCTTTTAATACAAGTCCAACATGTTACAAACTTTTTGTGTTTGTTTAAAAAAGTCTAAAGTATAAATATTATAAATAATCATTGAACTTTATTGTCCGCTATTGTGAAAAAAAAATATAAAAACAACTATATTCGCTTCTGTTGCCACGGGCATGTTTTTTCTCGCTTGCATCCGGTATTATGTATCGAGTGCGAGTGAAATCGATTTTTGCTCTATACTTTGTTATTGCATTTATCCTTGTTACCTTCTCGTTACTCTATAACTAGATGTATTGGCTTAAAATAGAATGCTATTCATTGAATTGGAACAAATCAAACCCTAAAGATGCTGCTAATTAATTTTATTTTTATAAACTCGTTAAATAATAAGAGTATCTGGATAGATTTTAATAAAAAAATGGAATCTCGTACTGTATCTCTATAAAGTCGACATTTACTATGCCGGAAGATGAGATGAGAGCTCGTGACAGAAAAAATGGCAATTTAATTGAATGACTCGAATTTATATCTGGAACGACTCGTTGTTTTCAGACTTCTTTGGATATAAATAGTTACAGTAATAAATAATATATTCAGATACGAAAATATCAATTCCTAATGTCATAGATGATGATTATAACGTTTCAGTGGACGTTGCAAGAGTTCCGGATTGATTTTTCGTTGATATTAAAATAGATTTCATAGGATTATTCAGGTTTGACAAATAGAGCTTTATATGAAAGCGTTGGCTTTCGTCCAATTGTCAAATCGTGACACTCAGTTCAATGGCAAACGGGGACAGGTGACCCAAAAAATAAAAAGTGTACAAATTCCCGAATTTCGTTCTCGAAACATTTATTCCGACTGTGTAAACGAAAAATAAAAACACTTATTCGACACAAAGTGAAAAATGCCTTGTGCACAAATCCAAGATTACATCGAATCGGGAATGTAACGATCGGCCAGTACATATCCGATGGTTAACTCTGATATTCACTTTGTGCGAATATTTCGGATTCCGCCCTCCGCCGAGGGTGTGCCCGGAGTGGTGCACGAAATTAAGAACAAAGCCGTGCAAAAGCAAAAGTATTCGGAGATTGCTCGAATAAGGAAAATTTAGAAGCGATCTAAAAACGAAATCCTTTTGAGCGAATTAACTGAAATAATTAAATTATAAACGGATAAAAAGTTTTCGGCGATTAAAATCCGATTGCGAAAAGCGTATCCGGACATAACAATAAACGAAAAACAATGTGTATTAATTGCTTTTGCGTCGGGTGAAACGTTAATTGTCGAAAGCATAAACTAATATTAATATTTTGATTAAAATTAAAATTTCGCATTTTCAAACGCACACACACCTCTTTTTCGACTTTTTCGATTTTCATTTACAAGCAAAATCATAATCGTATCCAGGATAATATGCAGAATTTTTTTAGGAAACATATATCATATATATGTCAATACATATATAATACAATAACAACGTTTTTTTTTATATGACAAATATATATCTTATTCGTATAACTGTCTTTCAATTTGTCTATAATTTATGTATATATATAAAAATTTACATCTTAATCTTAGATAAAAACTGAATACATATGTACAATTTGTTAAATTAACTAATTTTTTTTTATATCACTTCACATTTTCGTTTTATATTGAATTCATTCATTTCTCTGACTATGTATAATATGAGCACACAACACCAGTTTCGATTACGATTGGTACAGTTTCGATGAAATTTAATTTAGGCCTCGATCGAGTGTCAAAAATGAAACAAAACAAAACGATGTATGGATGGATTTAATAATAATCGGTGAATTGATGCGAATTTTCGCGCGGATTTTTTTTTCTGCGCATAATCAATGTCCGGGTCAAATGCTCGTTTTTCATATTAAAATAATTGGTCTTATTGTAAAAAGACGTTATCGGCTTAAACACAACTCTCTGGTCCGGGTATTGTGTTGGTGATGATGTGGTCTCTCCGACGCGGAGGTCTGCCTAGGGTGACGGCCCCCGACAAGCCAATTGTGCCTCCAGCCATTGTGTTCTGCGGAGACATCTGGAATAAGAAGGTACGGGATTTATTTCATATTTAGGGAACATTCTTATATATTTTTTTGTTGTCAAACAATAATAGAATAATACAAGATGAAATACTTTTTTTTGCCTTTATCAGGTATACGGATCTATAGACATAGATCTAATTATTTTTATACAGATAACTCAAGGCAATACACATAATAAGGCAAGTAGCCATTGGAGGTACATATTTTTCTATTAAATTTATCTGACTATAATTTTAAAAGCTGCTATTAATATTAAGCACCAAAGAGATTTAAATTATTGCCTCTCTTAAAAAAGTGATCAAATCAGATTTCTCATTCATTCATACTATTTTTTTTAATTTAGGATTTAAAGTCATTTAACTCCTTCAGCTATTCTGCTGTTATCCTCTTAATGTTTGATAAAACGTCGTGGTTTCATGTTTTTTTTTTCATCTTTAATACTAAAGAGAAGTCACATGGGCTCATGTCCGGCAAATACGGAGGCTGAAGCGTCATAGTATTGTTAATCTTGGTCAAAAATTCAACGATTAAAAATCGTTAAGCATACGTTAAAATTTTCGAGTAGCTAACCATAAAGTTATTATCCAATATACGTCAGGAAAAAAGGTACCATCCCATAAAAAAATTGAGAGAATTGAACTTATACCGTTTTCACCGTGTCTTCGAAATGTTATTTTTTTCGGTTCAGGAAATATTCCGGTTCAGTTTTGGTTCGAAGCCTTGGTTTTTACCCCGAATTATTTAAATATAATTTGACTATTTGACAGTTTAATAATTAAACCGGGAATTTAATAAGATTTGTAAGTTAACGTGGATTTTAACACTATAAAAAAATTAAGATCGGCGTGAAAGTCATGTAATTTTTTTAAATGGAACTATAATGTATAAGTCATATAATGAGTGATTATTAAATTATTATAAGAAAAATCATTCACTAAAAAATTCAAGAGTTTAAAATTGATCAATATTTTGGCGAAGGTTTGATAATCGAAAAAAATACATGTCTGTACATAGGATGAAAAAATCATATTCCTAAGCTTTCGAAAATTAAGATTAAGGATTATATATTATTATAAAGAATGGTTGGAATATAATATAAATTTATAACATATTATTTATTTATATTATCGATTGATATACGATCCGATACGATTTTCTGGTTTAATGCTAAATTTAACGCTCAAGGTTCTGTAAATAACTGCTATTATACTTAAATCATCATCACTGTATATAATTTAATATTAAACATTTCTATTTTATCATAAAAGATTATGATTATATATATAATTTTATTATAAAAAATAATTAATAACATGAAACGTATAACTTTTCCTCCTGTTCAAAATGGTCAATACACTGCTGATAACGATGGCCTATTGATTCACAAACTTTAACAAACATTTCACTTGGTCTCGGTGCGGCTTTTAATTCTTCCAGTATCGTTGATTTTCTGGCTTAGACTTTATCTTTAAGTTAATAACACAAGAAAAAGTCCAGTGGCGTTAGTGGAGAACGGGTGGAGTATTCTATGGGACCTCTTCGTTCAAGCCATCTGTTTCGAAGATTCTTATCAAGATTTGCCATTACATCACGATGATAGTGTACGTCCTTTTCGAAATAAAATTTAATTAAAAAAAATATTTGTTTATTTATTTAGAATTAACTTCCATTTTCCTTTTAGGACAAGAACATTGAATATTTTTTTATAAAAGCTTTTCGAGAAAGGAAAATTCTATTATTATCATGATAGAAATACTTCAGCACTTTTATTAAAATTGTGTTGTCGTTGCTAAAACGATATTATGTATGATGAAATGATATGTTATTTTATCTCATTTAAGATTCTTAGAATAGATTACGTAAAAATAAATAAACGTATGATGAAAAAATAAAAGCGTAACATTTTTTTTTTAATACGACGTTGTCAGGTCAGACATGCTTAATCAGTATTTGAAAGTCTGGCTTCTTCTCGCAACCGATTTCGAATTCAGATTGATGCCTCTGCGCGACGATGGAAATAATTAATTTTGCGTACGTGCACGGGCCCGAATGTGTGTTAGTCCTTTATCGGGATCTTGAGATAATAGGCCTATTGTCCCCAAATATCGTGTACGTGCCTGTTGTATAAATTACTGCAAAGTTTCTTCGGCAAGCCTTCGGGGATGTGAGCACAGTTTGCACACAGGCACAATTGCAAACCGATGGCGGTTCGCCGACATTAGATAACAATTGTCGCCGCACATATCTGATGGGAATATTTGCCAGATCGGGATCGGCCACTAAGTTGGCAATTAGCGAATTCGACAAGCGTCCTAAATGGGCCTGGTCCCCCCCCTAAACGCGTGTCAAAAATGTAGAATGTACCCTTAAACCCAAAATTCAATTGGCTACGGTGAATAATTGGGAAACTTGAGGTTTGTTACACATATTCTATATATATATATCATAAAATATTTCCAGAGATCGGGAAAATCTGCCTTTGATATGGATCATATATTCAATTTTAAATGTCGATAATACGCAATTAAATTCAACATTTTTATGAAGGATTATCGGGCATAGATCCAAGAAAACGATTTGCTTAGTTAATTTCAATCCAATATGAAGATTGTGCTCACATAATACTGCCAGGAAAAATTAGGACCATTTTTTTTTCGTTCGAGCGTGCGAGTGTAAGAGAGCGGGTTGACAGATCGGTACAAGATGAAGATGTCTGTTTAAATTTGGTCTCCGTGACGAAAATGTGTCTCGGTTCGAACAAAACACGCAAGTTCCCCTTCTATAATAAGCTTAGCTCGTTGCCTCATGCCAGCTTTGCCGGCGTCTTTGGTGCGGACATTCCTCTAAAGTTCAACACATTCTTCATTTCCGACATGGTTAAACATCTCCGTTTACTCCATGTACATGTACGTGCATATAAACATACACATGATCAAATTCTTCAGCACAGTTACGGCTCTGCATTAAAGTAATATTGGAAATTATGATTTTATGATGCGAAATATAATAATTTTTGGCCAAAACTTACAGCCAATAATAAAGTGTACCTACATAATGACTGATTTGTCGAAGACAATTGTACAACAACAAGAAATGTGACAATTAAAGTTTAGAGGAAAATAATTGCGGATTTTATTTTGTCATTTATTGTTTTATTGCTTAAAGTTTCGGTAGTTCCAAAAATACGTGCTTTTATTAGTTTATTAGGTCCAATAAAAACAAGATGTTTTCAATCAATTATTTATTATCGGTCTGAATCTGTTACAGTTTGGCATCTGGTCAACAACTATTGAATTCCGTTGTTACATAAACTCGATTTAAAGGCAAAAAACGAAGAAAGACAGATTTTTACTTCCTCTAAATTCGTAGTTTTTGTGTCTAAAAACTGCTATAGAACGAAAAACAAATAAAAATTTGAAGGAGCGAGATCCGGAGACCAAGGCAGATGTAATAGTGATTATAAATAAATATTTTTATATTATCTTTTCCTGAATGCGAACCAATTCTGGACGTATTTGATTGAATTTCGTATTAATCGGTACATCCTTTGGAAACAATTCTAAATGAACGATCCTCCGTAATAATGCACTTCTAGAAAGGACGTTTTTTGGTTCTCCCGAGATGTGCGAACATTGGCACGCTTGATACAATTCACCGGCGTTAGTTTTTTTTAAATTATTCCAATTGTAGTTGCCGATATACAGTTGAATGATTTGATTTAAGTATCTCTACTAATGCAACAATGGAGAAACGGAGAACTTTTCCTGGAAATTCCCTGATCGAAATCTGATAAACCACTTTCTGCATGTTCGTTCACCAACACAGTCATCTTTGTACATCATAAATGATTTGCATGTAGATTCAAATGATAGATTCGCCATTTTTAAAAAAATAAAGAGATATTCCGAATATGAGTTTTATGTGGTTTTATTTAAGGGTGTTTTTCCAAAATTCGTACAAGTGAAAATGCTAAGACAGATCAGAATAAAATGAACAATGGTTGTTAGAGAGTGAAAAGTAAAAAAAATAAGACAAATTATTAAAACTAGTGTAAAAATGGTAGTAGAAAAAAATATTTATGCATTTAGTGTGAACGTAGAACTACATTTTAACATTATTAGAATACACGTGATTAGTCATCTTTCTTTGTAACAAACAACTATTCAGAATAATTCCAGAGCTTTCGCAAAATAATTAATTTAAATTAAATCTATTAATGGATTCAAACAATTTTAGAAATGATAGAAATCATAAAATTGCTCTGAATAGAGTTTATGATATCTGGTCCTCGCATTAATTAATGAAAGCTCCATCGCGATAGGGCTCTGTCAGACAAATAACCCTAGCTACCTAGACCCGGCTATGTCAGACAAATAACCCTATTTTTGATTATATTTAAGAATAAAAAACGATAAAAGTATACTCACAAATGAAGTAGGCATATCTATCTTATGTCTAGTATTATCAAGAAGTGCTAGATCTCTCGACGAGAAGAGTGCATCTGGTCTAGCAGCCGGCGGAGCTCCCAGTCCAGGAGAGTTGATCCTAGGCGCTCCCGTGCTATCATCACAGTCGCTCGTAATACCTATCTCTGAAAACATTAGCAAAGCACATATTAAGCAACAGTTTCTTATGCACCGGTACGAAATTATAAATCAAAAAGGTCGCATTATTCAGGCCCGGAACAAGGTTATAAAGCAGTATGAAGTTGTTTAAACTTTTGGGAAGCGGGAATAAATTCTGGGAGACATCACAAAGCCCGCGCTGGAAAAGGAGGGGGAGAGTCCTGAAATTTATTTAATTTCTCCATTCCTCGTAGGACAAAAACGACAATGAAGGGAGCAGATAAAGAAGCAGCTGCTCAGAGTGGTCATGCTATGTGGTGTTTACGCAACGGCGGACAAGCTGAATTAAATTCTGTTGCAAATGTACGAGTACTTAATTAACTTTAAACAACAATTATCCAGCAAGGGGTTATTTCTGCATTTCTTAATAAAATATATAAACTCGACACTATGGGGAATAGTACAATACAATATATACACAGTTTTCGAGGTAGCGTATAATTTAATTAACTCAAAATTTCACAAAGGGCTCACTAGTATGTATCGAATTATCATTTTCAGGAACATCATATATATTAGTAACGAAATTTAATCAGTGCAATGTACATTTAGTGCTATACTCTGCACTGTCATCCTAATTAAATGTTGCAAAATTTTCGTATAACAGGGTATCGCGACGTAGGTAATTTTAATGTTTTTGCGAACAGGAGGAGAATAAACTTTTCTATCTAATCTGTCCCGTTTTAATGGAAAAAGTTTTTGGGATAACTAGATTTATGCCAGGATGCATCAAAGAAAATTCTTTAAAAAAAACTTCGGCTCGCTTATATTACTTTTATTCGATAATGTTAAATATGCAGATTTTATTAATGACAAAAAAATATTATATCAATAAAGAAGACTTAAAAATGAAAGAAATTAGATTACATTTTCCATATCTAAAGCATTAGAACATTTTAATAAAACATAAAATAATTTAGATAATCTTGTAAAGAAATTAGCTCCCTATGAACGTATAAAAAAATATTTTATTCAATCAAAAAGATTTTAATTATTTTTTTGCAGACTATAGAATTATAAAAAAGGATTCTAAAGCTAGGTAAATATTTTTTTTATTTTATTAATTTTCAATTTGAATCAACAGTCTGCTGTTCGTATTCAGATGAGGAAAAATACGTAAAATCTGCTGAGAATTCAATGCTATGGTTTATCTTTCATTGCAAACTCTATTTGTATAATAGTTAAATATTAATATAATACTTAAGTTAAGGAAAAATATTTTTTTTTAGAGTCGAATCTTTTGGATTTTATTAAAAATAAATAGGCCGATAGTAGAATTTAAATACTTCGATATTTAAATTAAAATTCCTATGGTTTTAAAAACATAAATTAAATTATTAGAATAGACGAGAGTAATTAAAATATTTTTATATTAATATAATAAAGATAAATAATTAAAAATGATATATTTTGTATATTCAAAATATAAATCTTCATATATTAAAACTTTACAGGTAATATTATACAAAATTTACAATTAGATTTCAATTAGGCATCTAGTTGAACGTTTCATAAACTCATTAAATTCGAGGCCAAATATATTGGCCCTGGCCTACTTTGCATATATTGATATATTTACAGCTACGTATATTTCATTATTACGCTCCATATAATTAATAAATAATTAAAACAAAGTCGACATTTCTACTATATGTATTATATATTTTTTGGCACGTGACACAAAACATGGGATGATATCTCGATGAGTATTGAGATCAATGAATGTGTGTTTTAATTGAAAAGAGTCGAGCGTGGATTGTCACTGCGGAGAAATTGAATAGCCAGGCCGACGCAAAGTAGTGCGGTTCGTCGTGACGTCATCATTGTTAAGAGCTGTTGGTGACGAGATTAATGCGGCACACCGCTGGAGCCGAGAACGCAGCCGAGAGCTGTGGCTATTAAAATGCTTTGTGTTCACGGTGTGTATTCTTGGATTCGCACCTCTGCTAGCGGCACCTCATTATGTGCGCTCAATGCATTCAATTCACGCGCCGCGAACAATGCCGGAACTCGATGTATGGGATCTGGCACTGGGGCGGATCAGTCATTAGGACTTTCGGATTCAGAAGACTCGAGAAGATTCATACCGTAACCACTACGATAGGTGCAAGAGACGAGGTCTTGCAATATACCGCGGTCGCAGCAGGTGATGTTGAACAAAACACCCCATGCCTGTTGCGCTAATACTTAAACAATACAAATCTGCTCTATCTCATATACAACCAACCCTCCTATAGCGTCGCGCTAGCGACCATGCTATAGAAACCTGCCATATATAAGACTTGGCACCTAACCCAAATTTGAGGTTAAGTTTTTTTTAATTGTTTTATTTAATTTAATCAATACGTCATTTTTCTATTCAGATATTTTAAATGACCATGTTCTATTTTTAGTTTGTTCACACCCGTGTGTTATATTTTATTGTTAACCAAAAAGGATCGACCTTTATTTCGCTCGAACCCTAGGGGTTTGGTGAGTCAGTCTCCCGGGTTCGGCGGAGGTCAAAACACACACCCGACTTATTGTATGATATTATGAAAAATTATACGACGTATGATATAAGGGTTCGGTGAACGCGCATATGAAACTGGTGGGGTTCAGTAGTTCTCCAACGAGGTTAAGAACCACTGATCTAGAAGAATATACTATAGGAGTGACTGTAGCACACGCCGCTCTATAGCAGGGAGCGCTATATAAGGGTTGACTGTGACTACAATAAACAAGTGAATGGATTAAAAGCTTGTTTACACAGATTTTTCATTCAAATAGTGGTATTTTCTTCTCATACAATATAATTAATAATTAAATTATGCGATAATGATTTCCCTAATTGAGATAATTATATATAATAATTATTATTCAGCATTCGTTGTAACTTAAAAGTTCGTTTCGCATTCAGGTCATTGAAAAGAAAATGTTTTTCCAATTCAATGAGATGTTGAAAAGCTACTTTAATTATAATTAGAAACCGTATTAAAACGGTGCTTTACTTAACATTCCTATTTTATAAATATCACACGTGCTTAAAGCATTTTCTCAAAAATTAAATAATATATGGCACTTAAATAAAATCTAAACGAAACGATGTATAAAAAAAAATAGGTAAAAGAATGATTTTTTTATAAAATGCATCATTGCCTACGGGGGTCGTGGATTCCACGTTAAAAGCGTTTTTGTGTACATCCGGGGCGCGCATATGACATGGAAGCCGACACTACGCTTTTGATCGGCTGTAACTTTTACAACGTTTTGTTTTTTCAAATATTTTTTTTGGTTAGATACTTGAACTAAGCTAGTCGATAAAAGTGTTCAGCTATCCAGATTTGTTAATCTTCCAGATCTGGAAAGGGTTGAATTTCTATATCTCGGATCACTATCTACGAGTAACGGAAATTGTGAGCCAGAGATAAGAAGGCGAATAGGGATAAATGCGATTAATGCTAAAAATGCGATGTCAAAGCTATCGATAATTTGGAAAAACAGGGGAATATCCAAAAAGCCAAAAAACATTAGTGCAGTATGGTTTTTTTAATAACGGCGTTATTATCTGGACCATAAATAGATTAAGAATATGAAAAATAAAGTTGACGCCTTTGAAATGTGGTGCTGGCGACGTCTGTTGATAATACCATGGACCGCTAAACGCACAAACGTGTCTGTCCTTAAAGAAAAGAAAAAATAAGACTTTCTACTACATGTCTCAAGAGAATTCTTAGATATTTTGGGCTCATCTTCTCGCCAGAAGAAACGATAGCCTAGAGAAACTCGTCGCTCCTGGAAACGTACAAGGACACAGGGGAAGGGGCAGGGCCCATACCCGCTGGAGTTACCAAGTGAATACCACTACAGGCTCTACCGTAGTAGCTGTGATGCGAGATGCATAATGCATGGAATCCTGGAGAGCCAAAGTCACGATCCTCGGACATGAGGGTGTCGACTAAAGAAGAACTTGATAGTTGTAGCAATACAAAACATAACTTTTTTCAGACCTTAAGGAGATTTTGCCGACTTTTTTCGGCAGTTGTTTAATGTTTAAGAATTTATTTATTCATAACACTGTAAAAAGATTATATCCTTTTTGGTTTGATTAAAATAATTTCTTATCAGTTTGATACTTAGATTTATTTTTGATGAATAAATTCTTACTGTCATATTGTAACATTCAGAGCTATAAAAACAGCTGTTGTGGATATTCAAAATAATGCCCTATTCTAGTGACCCAACTGCTAATGATCTTGAAATTTCAAATACAACTAGCTTTCTATATAATTAATCAAAATTCAGCATTATAAAGAGAATGTTCAAACCATGTTTTATATAAATTTCAATTCTGTCTGTTTCAAAAAAGTTTCTTGACCACTACTCATATAGATATAAATTATTTTTTTTCATCAACTATCCAGTAAATGTTGAAATTCAAACAATTCAATTTTCGTCTCAATATAGTAATTAATAAAAGAGATACATTTTTTTGTCAAAAACGACGTTTTACCAAATTTCGTCTCAGCGCATGTTTGTTCCATTATGACAAATACTTTCGAATCAGAGGTTAAAATCTCACTCTTAACTCTATTAATTTAATACATAAACGTTTCAAAATTACGTATACATCCTTGATTATTATTTGAAATATAAATAGTTAACCTTTACAAAATTATTCAACACTAAAAGCTGTATAAAATGATTTAAATTCAAGGATTCGCTCTCTCACCTTTGCTCTTCTCTCTATATTTACTAACAACATGCGTCTCTAATAGCCAAAAAAAATATGGCACTTTATGCTGACGTCACAGCAATTTTATGCAGACAATATATCTAATCGAAATCTAAATGATCTTTAGAATTGGAGCATAAAATGTTTTTTTTAACAAGATCCTGCTAAATCCAAACATTTCAGTGGAAGCAATGAAGTTAAATACCTCGGGTCATATTCGACCATCATCTTACGTGGAATAACTAAATTCTTGAAATTATTAGAAAATATAAAGACACAGATATCTTTCCTTAAAAATAAAAAAAACAATGTAATAATCCTACTACAAATCCTTTACACCTCCTAGATTCGGAGTTCAGTTTTATCTAAATTAATTATTA